>BCLG01003260.1:41671-57283 GCA_001602295.1 Zoysia matrella
TCACGCCGTGGGACGACCCCGCCGCCGGTCTTGCTGCCGAAGCCTCGGGTCCTGCACCGCTGGACAGATAGTCCAGGAACCCGAGCCTCGCCTTCTGCTTCCTACCGGTCCTCCTCGGCCTCAGCACCGCCGCGGAGCCAGACTCGGCTCCCCGTTGACTCGGCGCGACAGCAGAACTGATCGCGGCCTCGGTCACGGTCGCGGCCACCGGCGGACCCTGAAAGACGCCAAAAGTAAGCTCCGCATGACGATAACTATTACAACCAAAAAGAGAAGACCCACGCTTACCAGCTGGCGATGGTCCCTATCGAGGGGACGAGGCCCTCGATCGAGGCTGCCGTCGGAGTCCTTGAAGACTGCCGAAGTTCAGGGTTACAAATAGTGGGTCTTACGCGATCCTGCCGCCTCGCCTACAGGTGGGCTTTTCCGCTGTCATCACCATCATTCACTTTGCCCAGGCGTGGGCGTGATCTGTCGCGTCGCACGCAGCGACTGGCACTGTGGCGCCTGTCCGGTACTGCTGTGTCAGCCACAGTGCTGTCGGGTCTTGTCTGTCGATTGCTACGGTTTTTGCTGTAGTGCCGTCGTTGTGAATCTCGTCCTGTCCCGTCAGAGCAGTTAGCAGGTGGCCACTAGAGTAAATACGCCATTGTGCCGTACCCTCCTCCCTGGAGGTCGATTCTCAGGGTTGATTCTCGGAGGTCGGTGCCTCCGCGGCTCGATGCGGCTTTCGTGGGTCGCCTTAGAGGTCGGGCCGCGCGCCTGAATACTGTCGCCCGACCTCTAACTGAGGGCCTTACAGGTATGAGTGCGGGCCATGAAGTATCCGGGGTATATGATTTCGATAGAAATTAAGATAGAGAAAGCAAAGCGAATGGGAGCTGCGAAGGTCTGCTTCGCTTAGTGCCACGTGTTTGAAGCGGGTGACCCGCGTTAACATTCCCATGCACCTGCGCTGTTAGTTAACCTGGCAGGTAGGGTTAGGGACACAGTAACTGAGGGTCCACGGTTGATTCTCGACTAGTACTCCATCCGTAACTTTACTTTGTTCAGTGAAGCAAATATTTTAAATTTAGTAAATTTTAAAATTAAGTATATTATTAAAATATTTTTATACAGAATTTTAAAAATAAATATTATTTTGTTAAATCTAATTATGAGTTTATTGAAATTATTGGTCAATTTAGATGACACTGAAAAAGGTAAAAAAATTTCCTCATTTATTGAGTTCATTGAAATTATTAGTCTTCTAGGGACTCGGATGCAATTTTTCCTACTGCCTGCCGAGTTCAGCAACCACCACTGTTTGAGTTATCTTGGAGCCGGCGAAACAAGTCAGGGCCGGTTTAAAGATTTACTGGAAAATCGGTCGGTTTTTCATTGAAAATTTAATTTTTCAAAATGCAGTCAGTTCAGCAGAAACGGCAAACCGGCTAGTTTGACCGGTAAACTGGTTGGTTTGAGTGATAAACCGACTGTTTAAAGAGATAAACCCGTCGATTTCAAGCGGGGAAAGCAGAAACCAAAACTAGCCGATTTTGGCGATAAACAATCGGCCGAAAAAATGGAAAACTCGTAAAATGTTGAAAAATAAAAAAATAATAGAAAAAGCCCAAAAAATTTTGGCATAACTTTTCCTAAATTATTGCAATATATTTACACAATATATATTTCACCAATGGATAATAAAACACACAGTTGGACAATATATATCTATACCAATGAAATCTATGCACCAAAAATCAATTCACAAAGTCTATAGTTCATACATAAAGTCCATACACAGAGTCTATACACAAAGTCATTATCCTCCTCATTCACTTTGCGCTAACCTGCAATCTGTTGCTGTCTTCGGGCCTGTGTAGCTCGATCTTTTCTCCGCTCGGTGATCCTATCAAACCTTCGACAAAAATAGTCTCGCACCTCTTGGGAACACGAGGACAACCCACCACACTGCCACCACGATATGTCAAATATTGTTTAAATCGTGTAGCACCAACCCTTTTTTTCACGCTCTTGCAATATTTACAATGCAGCTTGAGATACACGTCCTCTCTGTATTCCCACACCGAATCCGTCTAATCCGCCATTCTTACGTAGAACAAAATTATGCAAATAAGCAACTATGTTTCAAAGTTTCAAAGAAATCAACAAAATTTCACAAAAATCGACTTTAAATATCAAACTCAGCTTCTGCACGGGAAAACCGACTAAATAGGTCGACTAACCGCCTCTATAGCCGGCTAGCCGCTTTTACCGGGTGGCTAGCTGAACTGGCAGGCTTCTCCGCTGCTGCGCCGGCTAGCCGAGCATACCAGCTGGCTTTCCGCTCAAGCAGGCGCGCGCAGGGGGCCACTGGCTAGCCGCTTCAGCCGCACCGCTTGCCGCTTGAAACTGCCGGCGTTCGTAGTGGTGACGGCGGATGGCGGCCTAGATGTACGAAGGCGTGGGGGGAGCTCACGGTCGTGGCGCGGGAGACGATCACGGACTTGTATGTGAGTTTCTGGACTCATGGGATGAGATAAGGTCCTTTTTACTTTTTTTACATATTAACTTCAGTGAATTTTTTCAACCCCTAAATCATTATATTTTCAAAAATTGATTTTACCATAATATTGTATTTTCTTCTATTTTTTACATATTTTTTATTTTAAAATTTATCAAATTTTAAAATTTAAAAAAAATTAAAAACGAAAACCGGTTAAACCGAACTCAACCGATTTGACTGTATGGTTTAGCTGGTTTTGTCAACCTTGGCAACCACTGGCAATCCATAGTTCCAGACGACGGTGGTATTGAGGAGGCCGCGACAGCGACCTGGATGAACAAGCACTGGCAGATGTATTATGGCATCTATTTTACGGACTTCGGCAATAGGAGTAGGTCTCACCATCAGTCGGTGTTAAGCTTTGTATATATCTACAATGGTGTGTGCTACCGGAGTAAATAGAAGTGGAGCTCACACAATAAAAAAAAATCCTATCAGCTTTTTGGAAGGTACTTCCAGCGAGCAATCTTCAATAGAATATGTTATTTTATTATGTGGTACTGTATCGATAGAATAAAAAATCCATTAATATCGGCATCAACGCTATGACCCGATTGCAACTATAGCCGATTCTCACTATGCTTCTTACCGGCATTAAAAAGAATTAATTGCTTACTATCGTCTTTATTTCACTATTATCTCCATCTATACGGCACGCATTCACTGTCTCCATCTGCGGTGACATTGTAGATATGTCTACTTTGATTGGTTGCTTGTAGCATAAATTAAGGCTGTTTCAACAGCTGCAAAGGCCTTATTTGGATCTATTTATAATCAGATTATCAGTGAAAATAAACGAAAATTCCACTTAAATACTTCGCTTATTTTTTGCTTCCCCCACAATCTGCTTACTCAGTAATTGACGAAACAACGTCAGCACCGATTATCTCCTACGCAGTCCAGACCCGTGTCTGTGCTAAGCGAAATGAGATTTTCCTCTCGTGCCCCCTTCTCCCCGACTGCCGTCGACGCGCGCCTGCTCGACGCTGCTTCGCGCCCACGGTCGAGCTAGCCATGGATGCCCGCCCCGACACCACGCCACGCCGGCCGTCGACGCCCCTGCACAGCCCCCGCCCCGACGCCGTTTCACGTCCGCGCCCGGCCATGAGAGTGCCGCCGACCAGCCGCGCAAGGCCACGCGAGTGTGTAACGCAGCCGCCGGCGCGACACAGCAGCAGGCCACGCGCGACACAGCAGCAGGCGCCAATGCATGCAGCGCCACGCCCCCTGCCTATGATTAAAATTGTGTGACATCGATGTCACGTAGTATGGGTGTTAATATTGGTTTCTAGTTAGTATGAGTGATTGATATTAATACTAATGACTAATGTTCAGAACATTTTCCTCCTGCCTAGGCCTACATTGGAGATTTCATCGGGGAAGAGAAAGAGAGAGAGGATAGTAATTGGGGATTCAGCCGCACAAAGAGGAAGAGGAGAAAGAAAAGGAGGGCGTTAGAAAATGGAGAGAGGATTGAGAATTTGTCATTTTTTATTATTTTCCTCAATTAAAGTGTCTGAAAAATATATTTTATATTACTAAAGATTTTAATTACATTAAGATTTTAATTAAATTTTTAGCTACCTCAGTATTTTTCCTTGTTTTCAGAATACTTTTAATGATATTTTATTAAATTTATGACCTTTAATTCTATTAAATTATATTCTAATGTAATCATATTTAGCCACTCAAAATATATCATCAAAATTGAATTATCTTAGTCTTCACCGTTAAAATAAGCTATCATACATTTTAGGAGCATTCAGATCATTTTTACCGCTCCGAACACATAATCTAATAAAAATAATCAAAATTATCAAAAGCCTTGCTTATTCAAACAACAGATTTTTCAGTGACTTATCAAAAAGTGTGCTTGTCAGATAAGTGAGTTCAAAAAAAGCAGAGCCAAACAGGATCAAAAACACCACACTGACCAAGCTCGGCTGAAATGCGGATGAAATCCGTTTCTGGGTGGCCTGGCTCACACCATGCTGCAGTAACATCGGTATGCACAGACAGAGAAAAAAAGTTCCCTTATGCACATACAAGTAACTAATCATCTGCTTCATACAGCTAGGATAAGAAGAAGCGTGCATCCAAACATCGTGACCTTGTGTCCAGCAAGACAGGCTAACTACAGCCTGGTCCTCACAAACCGAGCCAGACTAGACCGAGAAGAAAACCAATCACACTCTTAGCATCTTACAACATACTGTGTGACACTTCGTAGTGTGACACTTTCTGTTAAAACATATTTGATAAATTTTGCAGTGTGACACTTTCTGTTAAAACATATATAAATTCGGATAGCTATAGTTTGAAGATGTTTTTGATATATAAATTGATACTTCGCAGTGGGACACTTTCTGTTAAAACATATTTGATAAACTTCTTCAGAACGTACTACTTAACGCCCTAACAGTGATGGAACTATAAATCTTTGAAGACTTGTATAGTAAACTTCTATATTTGTTTTAGGACAGATGACGGCCGCAGAGTTAAAACTTTGGAGCACTTAAAACTATTTGATGCTCGTTAGTTCCATGAACCTTACAATTTGTTTTCTAATTGGTTTGTTGGTGTTGCTCAACTTCTACTATCAATAATGCTCAGATGTAAAAAAAAAAAAACAAATTCTACAGTAGATCCAAATAAATGTGGGCCGTTCGTTTGCACAGATTTAAATGTGAAAATTGTTCTTTTACTTTCTAGAAGGTAAAAACAATAAAATAATTAATAATTTTTATTATAATATTTAGATTGAAAGGGAATCAATGTGTTATAGAAAGCGATGCATGCAACAGTTAAGGAAATTAAATCTTTCATTTTTGAAAATAAACATATTTGATACATTTAAAAAGTTGTATGTATTGTTATGGAAAGATATGTTTGAAACTAATGTGGTAATATGTTTCTTATTTTATCCTTTTTTTTCTTTTAAAATTCAACAGCTCAGATCGTGTCGGTGATTCACCTTTCACGAGGTAAAAGAAGAGGAGTTGGTCTACCTTAGCGCGGCTAAAAAAACAAAATAACTTCTTTCTTTGTTATGTTCAGAGCCAGGACTAATTTTTTTTTATGGAATTTGTCGCGTTTGCAGGCAGCGTACTCCTCAAGTGTTGCAAACAAGAAGCCAGCTCAGACATGGAAATTATCCTGGGTGGGGTTGCTTCTCTCGGCGATGAACTTTCTTGGTTCAAGAATGAAGCTACAAAATGGGGTGTTGATCTAGCTAGCGTTTCTCCCCTTGAATCCAATTTTGAGTAATGCAGCTTCGATCTCGATCAAACATCATTATTTTTTATCTACGTATAGAATGCATAATGCAACTTTATTATCACTTTTGTTGTTAGGTTTCTCCAAGTTTTACCGAGCCAGAGATCAGCTATGCACTTGCTGTAACTACCATTTGGATAACTGAAACCGTGTACCAGGATAGCTTCGGTTACACCACCCGAGCTCCTGGGCACCTGCCAGAGATGGGCAGCCCTGAGTTCAAAGAATACTGCAAGACGTTGCAGAGAATTGTGGATCTCTGCTTAGCAAATGCCCCAGCTGATGTAGTAAAAAATGCAGAAGAAGCCTTCACCCGGGTACTTGAGCTAGAAGTTGGTTTCTGGGAAATGAGCTCTCGTCAAACGGTAGCAATTTTTCTCCAAATCCAGACACATGTACAAATGTTGAATTAATAAAATAAATGTTGCTATGGGTTAAGGGCCTGTTTGTTTGAACTTTTGATTTTGTGTTTTTAGAAAAGCTGGCTGCTAGCTAGTTAAAAAAGCTGGTCGATAAAATTTTGCATGTTGAATTTTGTAATATACTTTTGGCTTTTTAGCACACCAAAAGTTAGAAAAACAGTTCAGAATATGCTTTTTAGCTTTTAGTTTATTTCATCAAAAACTTGCTTTTCAGCTTTTCAAAAGTAAGTTTTTCAGAACTCTATTTGTTTCGGCTTCTGACTTTTCAGCTGAAAAAGCCAGCTGAGAGGCTGAAACCAACAGGGCCTAAGCTCAACGGCTCAACTGTGCATTGTACTTTCTCTTGTATCTTTTCAACTGACTCTGACTCTAGCGAAGCGAGATAGGATGTAAAAAAACAATTTAATTATCAAGATATGTGCAAATGAATGGTCTATGTTTATTTAGATCTACAGTAGAATTTGAAATGATGCTACCATTTGGGACCTCAGATGCCACGATCAATGTCCAATTTCTACAGCTTCTGGCCTGCACACTGTTAAATCCGTGGAAAGGCAGTTCAATATGTGAAATCATGTTACATCTTCAAAAAAACATATATTCTTGTCTTGGAATTACAGTAGCGGCTCTTAAATATAATATCTTCTAATTTAACAAACCAACAAAACAGCTCGCTCTATTGCAGATCAAGCCAGATTGAACTAAAGAAACCAAACTTGCAGGTCCAACCAGACCAAGGGTAGGTCTATATTTAAGTCTACGTGCCGCCATCGATCGTGTCACTCCATCTAAGCAAGATAGCTAGATCACTGTGGCAACAATGGCGGAAAGCCTCGTGCCGGCTCAGTCCTCGCACACGCGGCACTCGTCAGTTTCGGGATTATCCTGGCAGAACTCCTCGAGCGGGTCGGCGCCCTTCAGGCGGTCGCGCTGAGCTTCTCCACCTCGTCCCGGTCCCACGCCGCCGTGCACTCGCCACTCACCGGATCGTCGGTGCACATCTCCTCCGCCGGCTTGATGCTCTCGGACACCTTGTTGGCCAGATCCGACGGCGTGGCATGGCAGCCACGCTCACCACCAGCCACCAGTACGCGCGCACAGGGAGGGCCACAAACGACACGGCATTCTGGCGAGCCAGCAGCGGGGCCTGAGACTGGGCGAGGATCCTCGGAGCCAGAAAAGCAGGGGACTAGTGGAGCATCGTTTTCGTCGTGCACGCCTGAAGGACACCTGGCTACTGTGCCATGGCGCGTCGTAGCGTGTCGACAAAAGCGAGGTCGATCGAATGCGTCCATGGCCGAGCGTCATTTTCTTAATCCGAAACCGGCCGGCCGGGTCGCCTTCGATTTTCACGTGCGCGGCCCGAGTTCACATCTCCCGCGAGGATGATCACTGTCACCTACCCCCCGCAGCCAGCGCGCGCCCGGGGCCGAAGGAAAGGCCGGTCCGCGTCGACGCCGAGTCATGATTCATCGCGCTCCAAACCGTCGCCCAGTGACCCAGTCTCAGCACCGTCATATTTGAACGTCGTCAGCATCCAGCTGTGAAAAAAAAAATGACGTTTGCGCCTCGTCCCGTTACGTGACCTTATGTCAGGTGGCAGCGACACGGCATTTTGTTTGTAACGGCTTTGCGAAGTCTCGATCAAGCACTGAAAGTTGTCCAGATCTTAGCATCGTTCATGCTGACTAAACTGACTATATATCTATCGTGCAAGAATATTTCAACAATCCTCGTTTTTTCTAAGCTTTATTTGGCTAGCTAGCTTTCTGCGCATCTGGTGTCATGCGTGAATTAGCAAACAGTTAACAACTAAAACTTGTCCACAGTTCACTGGAGAACAGCATACAACACAAACGCGATTGTTCTAGCATACAATCCGTGCATGCACCTCTGTAAATCTGTAATTACATATTGTACATCCTTTATTCATGCACACAGTAAGGCACGTCGCACACCAACAAATAATAGTACAGACAAGTTCACACAACAATCGACCAAACAACATGACCCATGCAAACAAACAGGGCGAATATAGGAACAGCACGCGATAACAAGCACACACATCACACGAGATAGTTGCACGAGCACCTCAGAACCCGAGCATGCTGATAGCTGCGTCCATGGCGGCGTCGGGCCAGAAGAGCATCTGGACATCCAGTGGCACGGGTGGCATGGGCGGTGCCGGCTCCGGCGGCGAAGGCACTGCCATCTGCGTGTTATCGCCGCCGTACAGCCGCGCGAGGTGGTCGGGAACGCCCGGCACGTCAAGCGGGACGTCCGTGAAGTCCCCGAGCGTCCGGAGCTGGGAGTTCCGCAGCAGGAGCGTGGCGCAGAGCTCTCGCGCGTGCGCGGCGAGGACCCGGTTCTGCTGCTCCAGCAGGCGGCACCGTAGCAGCGCGCCGTCGACGCTGGCGCGCAGCGCCGCGTTCTCGCGCCCGAGCCGCTCCGCGCTGGCGGTCAGCTCGTCCACGTGCTGCTGGCGTTTCATGCGGGACTTGCGCGCCGACAGCCGGTTCGAGGTCATGCGGTTGCGCCGCCGCTCCCCCTCGGTGACGGCCGCGTGGCGCGTCCCCTGCGGCGCCGTCGCTGGTTGAGCCATCTTAGCGCACACAACAGATCAAACCACCCACCTGACCTTCTCACACACGCGGCAGTACACTGCCTGATCTCCTTGCTGAGGAACGGAGTACGTGCTCGAAGAGGCAACAAGGAGTTTTACTGAAAAAGGAAAAACGGGACTCGAGCATAGAAAGAAACTGCTACTAGTAATTTAACTGGTGATTATATTTCTGACCAAACAAAGCTTCAATTCTGAATCTTCGGACGCCCATAACAGGACCATGGACGGAACAGAACGAAGCTTTGTTTGATCTTTTTCTTCAGGACGTGGTGGTGGCTTATCAGGAGATCACGTAGAAGAAGTGAAGCAGCACGACGGAGAGCGAGTGGAGGTAGCAGAAGTGGAGGCTGGCCTCCGTGATCGACATGGAAGTGGAACCCCGAGAACGAGCAAGAGCAGGGATGGAGATCACTGCAGCTTATTACGATCTCGCGCCAACATCTGAAACGGAAAAGAAACTTAGGATATGTATACTTAGCTGAATCTGATGAGCCCCTCGCAAGCGGGAGGCAGGTGATGCTATACCCTCTTTCAGGTTTCAGCCAACCAGGAACAGAATTCAACTAAAGGAGAAGATCAGCGAAAGAGGAGGGGGGAGGTTTCAGGCTTCTCGAGGTCCAAATTTAAAGGAAATGGTCTTGGATTCTGGGGCTAACGATGTAATTTTGCACCTACTCAGTTCGTGCAAGTTGCGTGTGCACCAACTAGCTCGATTAAACAAAATACTCCGTAGCTGATATTTTGTTGGTAGTATTAGTTAGTATAATCAGCTGCACAGGTCAGGTGAAAAGGTTGGTCTATTTATTACCATACGTAGAGCTGCAGGTGGTAAAGTTTCCAACGCTTCTGAAGAACTGAGCATGAAACTTCCTGCAACAAAACAAAGTGCAGGTCTCTGTCATGATGTGCATATACTTGAGATAATTTACTTTTGCGCGAAATATCTGAGCAAAATACAAGTTACTCATAACCATGCCAGGTGAGAGAACTTAGAGAAGCATCGCGTATGCATTGATTCTTTATACGGAGTACTTAGTTCGCGACGCTGCGTTATTAATTTTGTTCTTTGTCTGACCGAAAGGGCGCAAGCAAGCACGCACTAGCTAGTGACAAGTGCAACTTGCTGTTGTACAAAGAGACAACGAAAACATCCAGAAAACAAATCCAGGAGGGTTTCCATCGACGACGACTTCCCCGGCCGGACGTTTAGTCCGCCGATCAAAACCCTGGATTGGCTTGCTGTTTCGTCTCGGAAGCGGCTTAATTAGGGCGCAGGTCAATCAAGAAACGCAGCAAAATTAGCTACTGGCCTGAGTTGATAATCCGTGTCCAAGTTTTCAGGTCGACGTACGTGGCCACTGCAGATAACATTAGAAACTACTCGCCCTGTGTAACCAGAAGCTTACCGGAAGGGACGATGATGCGTGCATATATGCGTGTGACCATGTTATGCGAGCTTGTTGGAGCGAACTCAATTATGAGTATTTGTTTACGACGACTCCACCGAAACTCTCTTCTAGTCGTTGCGCCAATAGAAACAGCAAAGCTTTATCGGTGCTCGCTTTCAAATCTTTGGAAGCTCGCGAGGCTGTCCAGTGGATCATCCAGGTTCCGTACAGTTCACTGGCTCCAAGAAAGCGGAGCTGATTCGGTGCACTTCAGACCTTGTAGGGCACTGCCACTTTCTACCAAATTTATCGTGACGTCGTGAATGACGACCGTCAATTGTCGTGCAGTTACTGTAGCATTTTCTAGAGTGGTTAATCTCTCTTTGTATAAATGTTCGTAGACATTCGTCTGTCTCATTTTTTTTTTGTTACATTTTTTATTTTTTATTTTGATCACACTCTATCTTTAAACCCCATCCGCTATTGATCTTTCCCTTCGTCTCTCCTGTGACCTCTCCGTCCTTTACTCCTAGCCACCGCTTTATCTCCAGTTCACCACTCCGCCCCGGCCGCCGCTGCCAAGACGCGGTTCGCCATCCTGTCTTTGGTTGGACGCCCCGCCTTGCCCCCCTCCCCCCTCGGTCTCCGGTGGACGCACCGCCTCGGCCGCCGCCACCCCGTCTCTGGTTGAACGCCCCGTCTCGGCCGCCGCCGCCACATCTTCAGCTCGACGCCCCACCTCCTGCCCGCCACCGCCAAGTCACCGATTTAACGCCTCGCCCCGGCCGCCGCGGCAAAGTTTTCAGTTCGACGCCCTGCTCTGGCCCGCTCCATCACTGGTTTGATGCACTAGCTGTTCTGCCCTCCTCATTTCCTCGATGGTAACTTTTTGTTCGTCAATTGATGCACACATGTCCTCATCTTTTTTTCAACATTGTCTCAGTTAGATTCTAATTTCTTTTTTTTATCCCATAAGACATATGTATAGATGGGGGAATGAAAGATTGTTGGTATTAAAATACAACTATCATAGAGGAGGGAATGAAAGACAGAAATAGGGAATGAAAGATTATTATGTTTTAGCAATCAATCATCAGAATATCAAATACTATCTGTGATGGAGGGCTGGAGTGAAAGAGATGAACTACAAGTTCATACTAAAAGTACTAATCTATGTTATTAAATATAATGTATAAAGTTAATCATACATTCATTATTTACATTATTATTATTCTGCATGTGTACATGATGGTATAACACTATATAGAGAATTTTTGGTTTAATTGTTAGCATCTAATTTAAATGAGGTAAGAAGGGTTCTACCAGAAAATATTCGAGATTATCTTTCCCGTATCGCGAAAAACCAAATTTTTTTATGAAGTTTATGATTTAATGATTCATTTTGTCACTTATGTCATCTTATATTTATTTAACAGAAGAAGAATATATCACGTTGTTTTCTTGTATCGAATGTGTATTATATCACATTAACCTGCCCCGTGGCGTAGCACGAGCACAGAGACTAGTAAATCTAAAATCTACTCCCTTCGGTTTTAAATTATTGAAGACTTTTAACATCAGCTTTGACTATTTATTTTTATTAAAAAATATTCAAATGTGTAAAGATTTGTTATTATTTGATTTATTATTAGTGAAATTTAAATTACAACTAATTATTTTATACATTGAAATAAATTTTTTTAATAAGATAAATAGTCAAAATTGATGTTAAAAGTTAATAATTTAAAATCGAAGAGAATAGTTTCTGTAAAATTTACAGAAAAATATTGCGAATACAACAGACAGAGATCTTTAGGCCTGGTCCATGTCTAGTATTGCTAATGGGCTCATTGTTAACATGGGCTGGGCTATTAGGGCTGGTCCATTCCAGTTCTTAGTCAGTATCTCTTGTTCTTCTGTATGAGTCGACTCCGTTAGAAAGAACAGCTTTCGGGTATTATTTTTAAGAAAAGTGATTTTTATTTAATTTTGTAAAGTAATTTTTGAAATAAATTAAATAGTTGGAAGCTAAAAAAAGTAGCTTTTTTTAATTTTGTAAAGTGATTCTCTGTTCTAATTTTAAGAGTTTATTCTAAGTATTAAAATAAATCACTTTCAGTCGTAAAATCACTTCACAAAAGAATAAATTCGAATAATCAAAAGCTGCGAGCTCTAACAAAGTGCCCTTCATACAAATCAACCAATCCGTTAAAGCAAGCTAGTACTGACAAACAACTTTTATAACCTAAACAATGTATATTTTGATAAAATATGGAAGACCTTCAACGATAGGAAGTGCACATTTATTAGATTTATAAATGAATCATTTTTTCTTGAACGCTTTTGAGTGCGTGGTTTCTTCTGACATCTAGGAGGTTTTTTTTTTCGGTGGACATCTAAGAGTAATTTGAAAACGATGGAGAAGAATCTGAAGACATGAACCAGCAAAGAAAAAAGAATCTGAAGATATCTTGCAGAGGGGAAGGAATGAAGAAAGCCTTTATCTCTTGCTTCTCTTCCATTGCTCCTTTGCTTTGTTGGTTATCCAAAGCACAGAGCTTTTCCTTACGACAACTTCTCCGGAAAATTTCAAGCTTCACATTATTTGTCACCGACACATAACACAAGACCAGACACGCTGATCGAACTTCCGTTTTTGTCTTCTCCAAAACCAATTCGGTTAGACCGCCAGAAGACAATCTGCTGGCACGTCAAGTCTCGGCTTCCTGTACGTCTCCGGCTGCAATGCTGCGCGCCGCTGGAGGCACCAGGTTCCCGGCGTGGCTCGGGGCCAGAAATCTGCGGGCCGTTACTGCGCCGACGCGGATTGCTGCGGTGGGTGCTGAGGCCAGGCCGCCGCTTCTCACGGCTCCCGGGGGCCGGCTTAGCGCGGTGTCGAAAATGAGGGCGTGCTTCTGCTCCAATGCAGTTGGCGGTGGCGGCGGCTCGGAGGCGCCGTCTTCCACTGAGGAGGGAACGGAGGCGGCGCGTGGTGAGGCGGGCGAGGGGGAGAAAGTCTCCTCCGCGATCGTGCAAACGCCACGCCCCGAGGACTGCCACACGGTGCGGGCCCTCTACGACCACGTTGAACTGCATTGTGTGTCCTTCGTTGAATTCGTTCGTTCGGATTATTCGATAAATTCTTTACTTTGGACTTACGATGTTTGGATTGTTTCCGGTGGAAACTGGAAACAATGAAATTACACTGAGTTTTGCATATCAAGTTGTTCATTTTTTTGGTACAATGATAAGTCTTAGTATGATGACATAGGTCGCGCTACAATTAAGCCCCTCGTTTTGGAGAAAAAATTGGATTACAGATTACACTTTCTAGTACAACTTGTCAAAGTCCTTCCCTTTCTTTGTTAGGAGAAATTTGTCTAACTCATTTATCCACGAAGAAGCATATTAGGGAACATGCCCGCATTTCTGCTGATGTTTCAACATCTGATTCTGTATTGAAATGTTCAGGAAGTGTCTCTCGCAGATGCTATGTAAATCCTATAAAAATGGTGCAGAATTTGGGATCAAACTGCTCTGGTTATTTGCTAAATGATGTATACAACTTTTTTTTTTATCTGATAGTGTGTACTCTTTTCTTGCTCGGTGGTCAAAGCTTCCATTCTACTCCCCCCTGTTTCCATATTTCTTGACGTTTTGGACAAGGTTTTGGTCAAACATTGGAAACATAAATTATAAATAAATTTAGAATTGTTAAATTTAAAAATGTGAAAATTATATGAATAAATTTGTCTTAAAAAGTTCTTCATAAAAATATACATACGTCACTCTTAAATAAAAACTTACAGTAAAAACATAAGTCAAAGTTACATCTTGGAGACCGTGTCGTTGTTTAAAACGTCAAGAAATATAGAACCGGAGGGAGTATCCTATTTTTTTAATTAGAACAAAAAATGATTTGAAATTGTGTGCTTGAAGGACAGGTATCTGTTTTTCTCCAGTAGATAATTCGTGGTCTGCTTAATCAGATAATGCCCATTAACCCCTTGAGTTGTCACTTTTGGTTTCACAATATTTTATTTAGTTTATTTCAGTTTCAGGAAAAAAAATGTGGATCCACTTGAGAGAACAAGCAGTTGCTATATGGATGATTTTATATCGATTCTATTCTGGTGCTGTTCTAATTCCATTCTTGTGGTGTTGCCAAATAGGTCATAGCTCTACCTCTGCTTAATCGACCAATATTTCCAGGATTTCACATGCCAGTCTATATAAAGGTATGAGGTATCTTACTAATCATTTTGGAAGAAACAAATCAGTTTCTCATAAACCACGTTTTCCATATTCTTCTCATGCCTTCCTACTGTCACTGATGGTATAGAACTTTATTTCCATCAGGACCCAAAGCTTTTGCAAGCTCTAATTGAAAATCGCAAAAGATCTATCCTATATTGTGGGGCCTTTCTTGTCAAGGATGATGAAGGTACTGACTCTAATACTGTTCCCAGTTCAGAATCAGAGAAAAGCATTCATAATCTGAAAGGAAAAGAATTGTTGAAGCGTCTTCATGATGTTGGCACACTTGCACAGGTACTTGGCATTTTGCTAAGCTTGTGGGTACTGGGTAGCACTTTCGCTCTTTTGATATTGACATGTGCTTGTAATTTCTTTGGTAGATCACAAGCATTCAAGGGGATCTGGTAGTGCTACTTGGTCACCGTCGTTTACGGATAACTGAGATGGTCAGACAGCTGACAACCTCCTATCCAGTTTCTCAGATACCTCTTGATTTTTTCTGTTGAATGTTGATAAAAGAGGTAACTATACAGGTTGCAGAGGACCCTCTTACGGTTAAAGTTGATCATCTAAAGGTATTTATACCATGTATCTTACAGTTTCTCCTCCTTAAACTAGTTTTCAATGTATTCTGTCCAATCTAAAATACTCCATATGTTATCTTCAATGTGGGCACAAGATGAAGGTTGAGGATGTGTAAAATGACCACCATCCACTGACTCTTAAGCATTTAGTTGGAGTGGATCACTATTCCTTGATCCAGGGATAGTGGTATCTCATATCAATAGTGCTATCTGATCAAGGGTTAGTGATAATTTACAAATGATGCCTGCACGCTTTACAAAACCAAATATTCTATTATTTTAAATATGTTATTGATGTATACCACATTTTGGCATGGCCTGAATATGTAATGCTACTTAGTATAAAAATATTCAATTTTTATAACTTCATAACTCTCTTTCATTCTGCAGGAAAAGCCTTATAATAAGGATGATGATGTCATAAAAGCAACTTCTTTTGAAGTTATATCAACTTTAAGGGATGTTCTTAGGACAAACTCCCTTTGGAAGGATCAAGTTCAAACCTATACTCAGG
>BCLG01003261.1:0-46311 GCA_001602295.1 Zoysia matrella
CCGCAGGAGCCCTGGTCTGCGTAGCCCGGGTGCGCGCCGCCGGCGTCTAAGGCGCCGGCGCCGAGGAGGAGCGCGGAGAGGAGGAGGAGAGAGGCGAGCGGCGCGGCCGGCGGGGCGCCCATAGTGCCGTGTCGAGCTCGTGGACTCGTGGTCCGGGGGTCTGTCTGGATATGAACTTCGGAACGGGGATCACTGGAGAGTGACGGTTCGCTTACTATTCGGCTGAATTTATCCACCGCCAATGCTCGCAGGGGACTTCCCTCGCTGCCACGATAGCTGCGCTGAAGAAATTTGTCGTTTTGATTGCGTTTTGTTTACCATTTTTCGTATTAGATTTGAATAGGTATAAAAATAAAAATGATAATAAAAACAGTATATTTTTTTACTGTTTTACAGAGTTTCTGTTTCTAGCAGAATTTTTTCCTTTTTTTATTTGAACATGTTTTATAAAAAATTAAAAATTATGAACTCAACAACATCTTATTGGTATATATTGTTAGGTTGTATGTTATAAATTTAATTGCAACTTGTATTTTATATATTGTAAGATTTAAACCATACATGGAATGTTTGATATTTAATTTATTCATATTTCTAACCTTTTTTTCTCGGTTACCATCCGTTTTATTTTGTTTCCGAACTCTGCATTTATCTGTTGGTTTTTGTTCCGGCTTCTCTATTTCCGTTTCCGCTTAGTATCGTAAATATGAAAGTGAAAATGGTTGAGGTATTTTTTCCGTGCGTTTTCAGCTCTAAGGATAGTGACTATTTGTGCAATCTGGTTCGTTCATCCATATATCAAGTTCTAAAATTATTCACTGCCAAGGTTTAAAAAATCATGGTAAACCGTGCGGTTTTCGCGAAAACCATCCAAACCGCTCTGATCCGGTTTAGGCGATTCACCGGTTTTCGAATTCAAATTTTTTTGAATTTTAAAAATTTGGTGGATTTTAAAATAAAAAATATGTAAAAAAAACTAGACGAAAAATGCAACTTCATGCTGGATTCAGTTTTTGAAAATTGTTGAGAAAAATTAGATGGAGAAAATAAAAAGGAAACCTTATCCGACACTCGTGACTCCAGAAGCACCACACGCTAGTGATTTTCCCCATCCGCTCGCTGCGCCGCCGAAACCGTCGCCCCAGCTCTCCGTCCGCCGCGGATCGTCGAAGTGCCCGAAACCATCGGCTAGCCGAGCGGTAAGCGCGGCTAGCCGCACGCCCGCCTGCTCACGGAGCCGACCGGCAAGAGCGGCTAACCGCTAAAAAACGGCGGCTAGCCGTGCGGCTTGGCCGAAAAGCCGTCAGCAGCGGCTAATCAGTCGTTTAAAGCGGTAAGTCGAGCGATTTTTACGGTAAACCGTCTGATCTGTTTGATTTTCGTGGCAGAGAAAGTGAGATAGTTGTATTTCTGTTTTTTGTTCAAATATTGGTCGATTTGTTAGAAACTTTAGAACATAGTTGGTCATTTTTCAGGTATTGTTGGTTCTAGGATGGCAGATCAGTCCGATTTGGTTTGGGAGCACGGGGAGAACGTGTATCCTAGGTTCCGTTGCAAATATTGTAAGTCCGTGAAAAGAGGGAGTGGTGCCACACGATTTAAGCAACATTTGGTACATCGTGGAACCAGCGTAGTTAGGTGTCTTCATGTTCCCACCGACGTGCGGAACTATTTTCGCTGAGAGCTTGATAGAACCGCTGAGCGGAGAAATAACCGAGCTAGACAGACCCTTAGACAGCAGCAGATTGCAGGTGAGAAAAATGTAAATAAGGAGGACGATGAAGAGATGCAAGATGCCATGAGGTTATCTAGAGAAAAAGAAAAATTTCAACAGCGTCAGCGTTCGTATGGTGATCAGTTTGAGAGTGGTGGTGCTAGTGCTGGTTCATCGTAAGGTGCTTCTGGTTCGTCGAAGGGGGTGGTGGGTCTGGATTGTTTGTCATTATGAGGATGTCCGGGTCACAGAGGACAAGTAAGGAACGGATTCAAACTAGAATCACTACAAGTCTATGGAGTGCGAAGAGCAAGCTAGCAAGACGGCTATTGGACACGCATGGTCAAAAAAATTTCATACAGAAGCCATCTCTAGTACAAAAGTCGATAGTCCATATTTTGTTAGTGCTGTCAAGAAGACACAGAAATGGGGTATGAGACTTTTGTTTTATTTTATTAGATGTTCTGTTATATCTTACTATATTTATGTCATGTGTCATGATGTTTGCAGGTGAGAGCGTGTTTAACCCAACTGGGAGGGAAATAGATGGCACATATCTTGATGCTAACAAGCAAGACATCAAGAAGGAATTTGATAAATTCAAGATGGAATAGCGGATTTACGGTGTCACAATTATATGTCTCTTGGAGTGGCCCTACATAGATAAACTTGATAAACTTTATGATCTACTGTAATGGTGTTATATTTTTTCACAGCTCATATAATGTTACTGGGCAAAGCCAATCTGCAGACTTCATATTCAAGGTACGAGACATATGTTTATTGTATGTCAGTATTTATTTTATTTATACTACTGTTATTTTAAACAATGAAACGTTTTTGTGCAGGAAATGAAGAAGGTATTATTTATACTACTGTTATTTTAAACAATGAAAGTATTTATTGATGTAGGTCCAGATAATATTGTGCAGTTTATTACGGACAATGGTTCAAATTATAAAAAGACGTGCAAGCTGCTGATAAACAAGTATCCTTATATTGTCTAGCAACCATGTGTAGCACATACAATCAACTTGATGCTAAAGGCTATTGGTGAGTTTTCAGAGCACAAAGCTATGATACAGTTCGCTCGCAAGATTTCTCGTTGGTTGTATAATCATAATCAGTTGCACTCTATGATGACTAATGTTATTGGTGGTGAGTTGTTAAGATGGAATGCAACATGTTTTGGCACAAAATACATGTTTCTTGAGAGTATGCTTCGTCGGATAGAAAAATTCATGAAATAGATGGGTTCTGAGACATTCTCAAATAGTAGATTTGTCAACATCGATGAGAGAAGGCAGCTCCTTTTTGTCTTAGTAAACATGTCATGGTGGGGATTCAATGAAACATGTGATAGATGTAGTGTAACTTTTATATGTGTTTCTTCAGTTTGCTGATCAAGACAAGAGTCTTACCTTGAACGAAGTACTTCTCAGATATCATTTGTGTAAAAATATGTATGATTCCCTTTATACGAATGATGAGCGAGAGATAAAGAGGTACATGGGCATTATAAATCGTAGGATGGTGTATATTTATAATGATACCTTTGTGAATACAGGTAATACTTACTTACGAACAAAATTATTGTATTCTTTTGTTTATAATGCAAAGATATCTAACTATTGTTATATGTGCAGCTAGATCTTTGAACCCAAGAAGTCACTATGCTTACAGGATGGGTCGAAATATGATGAACGATATTCGAGAGGCATTTACACGCATAGCACCAACCGACTTGTATGTGTAGTCCCGGTAGGAGGCGAAAATTTTTAGAAGAAAAAAAGTTCATTTGCCACTGAGTTGGCCAACAGGATGGCAGTTGATAAGAATACTTCTCCTGCAGCTTGGTGGAACATGTTTGGAGGTGATACACCTCATTTCCAGCAGCTTCCATTACGGATAGTCTCACAGTGTGCATCATCGAGTGGTTGTGAGCGCAACTGAAGTATATTTACATTGATCCACATCAAGGTGCGTAACAGATTATCTCATGACAAGTTGCATAAGTTGGTGTATGTTAACTACAACCTTCAAATCCGTATGCGTGATGCTTCATAGACATATAAGCCACCAGAAGCCAATCCATTTGATCGTCTTATGGAGCTGTCGTTGTATGATTCTTTAAATCCTATTTGAGAATAGATGGAACATGAAAGATCGAATTCTGACTCTGTTCTTGATAAAAAGGGCACCGAGAGTGACACTCCTCTACCGAGCCGTTTTGTTACAAATGATGACTAGACAGTTGCTACGCTTATCTCGTGCTGAAACAATATCTGAATGGACAGATCAAAATGTGGGTGATACTCACATAGGCAAGAGAAAGGTTCAAAGTGCAAGACAGAAAAAAGTGCTAAAAAAATGAGGACAAAGTGCAAAGGGAAGGGTAAGAATGTGGGCAGCGACGACTTCACAGATTCTGAAGACACCAGACGAAGCCCACTTTACCAGGAATCAAATGATAGCAACTCTCGAACTACATCTGAAGACCCACCAGGCAGTATGGTTTCTAACTCACAGCCACCGATCAGAACTCATCATTTCACAGATAACCATTTCTTCACATCATACGATGAATTTTCACTCATTTATTTTACACTTCACTTCTTTTGTAGGTGAGACAGACTACACCTATGCTACACAGAATGAAGAATATGGTGCTCCACAGTCACAAAGGACAACAATGAGAGGAGACAGCATTACTACGGTACTTACTATTCCGTGACAGACATTGATATATCATACAGTCAAGGTAACGACTGCTACAATTATCCGTACGGTAATTGTAGCACAGAACCTCCCACCATATAAGTTTACCAATAGCAAAATTCAGAGTTTTGTAACATGTTGTACTCATAATGAGACACAACTATCGTTTGAACGGGACAATCATAGAATGAATTCAAAGCAGAGTTGTTAGCTACTAGGAACTCAACTCCTCCCAAGTAAAGAGTGCGACAATGCATATTTTGATTGGAATGCAATTTCAAATTAAAGTGTGCTTTGAAAATTATGTATGGACTCTAAATTTGTTGTGGATGAACTTCATGTATAGATTTTTTCGTGTTTGAAACTTTGGATTTGATATGTGTCTTATTATTTGTGGATGAAGTATGTTGTGAATGTTGATATTAAAAAAAATTAGAATAAGTCATGTCTAATTTTTTAGCACTTTTTTATATCTTTTCTTATTTTTCTCTAATTTATCGGTTTTCAGAAAAAAATTGACCAGGTTATCGCAAAAACCGTTCGGTTTTCGCACTCAACGGTTTTCAGCAAAACCGTTTAGTTAACCGCGAAAACTGTTCGATTAACCACAAAAACCGCTCCGCTTACTGTTTTTAAACCGACGAAACTGTTTCCAGATTTGAAAATTTAAATTTGAACAAAAAACCGAACAGTTTTAGCGGTTCAAACGGTAAGTGAAACCTTGGTCACTGCTAGTTTAAATTTAAAAATTTCCTTTTACAGCATCGATAAAAACAAATATTTTTACATTGCATTGATAAAAAATAGAGTATTATTCATGCTTTATGGATGGAGGACAAAGCCATTCGTACTAAGTTGAGATCTGTTGCCCAGATATTATTTTGAGAAAGTATTATTCACCGAGCCGTTACAGCTTTTCTCGCTCTATGCCGTCCCTGGAGGCACCGGGACACGAAGGACCGGGACAACCACGAGTCCACTCTGTCGCCGCGTCGTCACCCCAAACGCCTCGGTCATGTCGAGATCCTCAGCCGCCACCTCGCTCGGCAGCTTCCAGTCGAAGTGGAACAGCATCGCCGCGAGGGCGAGCTCGATGTGCGCCAGCCCGAACGCCATGCCGGGGCACATCCTCCGGCCAGCGCCGAACGGGATGAGCTCGAAGTCGCCGCCCTTGAAGTCCCTTCCGCAACGCTCGAACCTCTCCGGCGCGAACTCGTCGGGCCTGTCCCAGTGCGCGGGGTCCGTGCTGATCGCCCACGCGTTCACGATCACCGTGGTTCCTTCCGGGATGTCGTATCCGAGGACCTGGCATCGGCTGCCGCACTTGCGCGGTAGTAGGAGCGGCGCCGCCGGGTGCAGCCGGAGCGTCTCCTTGATGACGAGGCGAAGGTAGTTCAGGTTGGTCAGATTGGCCTCTGTCACCCTGTCGTGGTCAGCGAGCGCTCGCCGGACTTCGTCTTGCGCCTTCTGCATCGCTGTTGGGTTTCTCATGAGCTCGGCCATCGCCCACTGCAGCGTCGTGGCGGCTGTCTCACTGCCGGCTCCAAACATGTCCTACGGTTGATAAATTTAAGAAACAGATCACTATCAGATTAGAGAATTCGCAACAATAAAGCTTGGTAAAAGCGAAAGGGATCGCTAGGAGATGGCGTGGTTACCAGCATGACAGTCTTGATGTTCGCCGTGGTCAATGGAGGATGCGAGTCAAACTCCTTTTGGAGTCTCAGCAGCACGTCGAGCAAGTCTTCGTTTTCGTCGTCGCCCTCGCCGGATGCTCTGCTTTCCTGATGCTCCTTGATGATGACGTCGACGAACTGTAGCATTTCTTGGCTATGTCGCGTGATCATGCGGGGGGCGCGGCTGACGAGAAGCGCGAGGCGCGAGGAGGGGAAGAGGTCCGGCAGGGTCATCCCGGGTATGATCTTGAGCCCCTCGTGCAGCATCCGCAGGTACGTGTCGCGGTGCTTGAACCGGCTGCCGATGATGGCGCGCACCGTGGAGTCCGCGACGTACACCGATATCCTCTCGGTCAGGTTCACCGGCGAAGCCGAGGCCGCGGCGGCTGAAACAGCGCGGAGGAGGCGGCGAATCTCGTCCTCGCGGATCGGGCGGAAGGACTGGACGCGGCGGGCGCTGAGGAGCTCCAGGGCGCAGATCTTGCGGAGCGTCCGCCAGCCCTCGCCGTAGGGCGCGAAGATGACGCCGTAGGCGCCCTGGTACGCCAGCTCCTGCATGGGGCTCATCGGCCTCGACGCGAACGCCGCGTCGTGGGTCTTCATGACCTCGCGCGCGGCGTCCGCGGACGAGGCGACCACGACGGGGATCTCGCCGAAGCGGAGCATCATCAGCGGGCCGTGCCGCCGGGCTAGGTCCCGCAGAGCGCGGTGCGGAAGCGAGCCGGCGAGGTGGTGCAGGTGGCCGATGATGGGCAGCGCCCAAGGACCCGGCGGGAGCCGCTCTGCGGCGCCATGACGACGAGGTCCCGCGCGTCTTACGGCGGCAAGGAGGAGGAATGGAGCGACAAGGAGGATGACAAGCTGCAGGTAGAACTCGAGGTCAACGGCCATGGCAAGATTGATGTTTCTTCGATCGTTGGAAGTTGGAATTGGAATGCAAGTCGAGCTACAGGTCTTAAATTTGGCGGTCTAAACCCCAGCAGTCAAAGTCCACAAAAGACGGCTATATATAGGAACATTTTTTTTCTCCGGGTATAATAGAATTCTTCTGGATGATTCAAGGTAACATGAACCTGAGTTTTTGCAATCACATTTCGCAATTAAGTGCAAATATATATCATCTGGAAACATGCCAATATTTTGAATAACTATTGAGATATCCAAATTGACCTGTCCAGCAAGTGTCACCTCTACATATTCTGAAATATAACATGCAGGTTTACAGCAGAAAAGCAGTTTTTATTGAAATTTTGACAACAATGGCAATCACAAAAAAAAAAAAGGAATCAGAACATATTACTATGCCTATTCATGAGTCCTGCAATTCAGTATGCCCATTTAGTGCTGCCAGGCGTTATATCAATCTAATAAAATCAGAAATATTTCTGAACCTTCAGTTCAAAACTTGCAACATAAGATCCATAGAGATACAAAATCCTAACACAATCGATCATACAGACCTTTGAAGGAACATGCACGCTAATAAGTATACATTCACGAACATACCCAAGGATAAGTTGGTTTTTATCCAACAAGCCAAATCCATTCCTAGCAAACACATCAAATGAGCAGTCCCTTGTTGTATCAGTTGTTCAGATGAATCTAGATGCACATTTGTGAAACGTCCCTTTTCATTGCATCCTAACTCAAAAAATCGCCTTTTGATGAGATGAGACGTAACGCGGAATTAGCATTCTTCAAAACTGCATTGGATCTTGGCACCTGGTTTTTCCTTCGCTCCAAGAAATCAATGGCATTCTTTATCTGTTGTGTCGCCCGAACATCTTTCAGCAGAATTGTCTCAGGCCTGATAAACATTAACGAACACTGTTATAAGTATCAGATCATAAATTTCATTTTAGATAACAGGGAAATGGAAATACCCAGTAGTTTTCAGTTTCTTCTTCCTCCTCTTTTGAACCTTCTGCTGCTCATTTTCTTCCTCAGAGTCTGACTCGAAGGTTTGCCTGAACGGTGAAACAAATAAAAAGTAACCACAAGTCCACCTCGTGAGAAACCAAGATTTGAGTAGCTGATAGCCTGATAGAGCAGGGGAAATACACATACTTCTCACGTGCTGCAAGCATTTCAATAATATTGCTGGGGAGCATCCCAGGTACGATATGTGTCTCCTCATTCTCTTCATCCTGTTTGGTATCTTTATCTTCTACTTCCCTTTGTGCTCGCTTCTCTGGTTTAGAGGATGTTTTGCGTTGTGCCCAGCGTTTTCTCCGCTCCTTTCCCTCACGTGTCACCCTGGGAGAATACATGACAATATTATCTCTGAGAGGCTAAAATTAGAAGAAACGATGACTTGAAACTAGATCCCACTTGGTAAATACAGATATATTTGTTTTACCCCAAGTAAGAAACCAGATGTGCGAAGGAAAGTAAGAATTTAGACAACGTCTGACATGAATGCTTAAAAAGATCACATTGATTAAGACAGGTGAAATTAATCCAATAATTTCCATAGCAAGTATCACGTAGCAGCTACTCACACACAGCCTTCCACAGAAAACTAAACATATTTTGGTGCGCATTAGGGATTAGGCAGAATAGTACTGGCAGTAAACAAGCGTAGAAAAACACACCTGATGGCACTATCCTTCTCGACTTTACTGATCTCTTCGTGCTTCTCGACACCCTGAAAAGAAATAAATAGAACACATCCCTCAAAACAATTTTGACCTTCTGAACCCAAAGGTACACATGAGCAATGAACAAAATGAACAACGCAGCAGCTTAAGTACTAGCTATAGGTATGCAAGTTTTCTGTTTTTTTCTTTTTTGGTCGGTGGATCGGCACAAAACTTTCTAAAATGAACTAACTCCCCCTCCACCGTATATTGTTAGTGGGATAACAAGAACTAGAGGCTGGTACCCACTTGCATCCCTAAACTAGCTAACAATCCTAACCCAACCTCAGCAAGATGAAGAGGCACAGGATGCTATCAAATCGAATCGATGGCGCTTGACAGCGTAATCCTCATGCTATCTCAGTGGGTATATAAACCGCCCTCCAAAGCGCTATGCAAGAGAAAATCGCGCGCAATGGTGAACTGCTCTCATGCGGGTCGGGTGTTGGAGAGGGAGGAACCAGACGTACCTGGACGGCGGTTAGCTCCTCGGGGGCGCCGTCAGATTCGCTTCCGCTGTCCATATGAGACATATGCTTCGTGTGCCACCCTTCTGCCGACACCGGCGGAGAAATTTGGGAGTTTCCGGCGGTGGCCGCCGCCGCCGCCGAAGGGAGGGTGGAGCCGTGGAGGCAACAAGGGCAGAGAGCAGCAGAGACCGAAGGAGCCGGATGAGTGCTGGGCTTTGCTACTTTTGTCGTCCCTGGCACGCGGATCTGGGCCTAACGGACCTGTACGTATGCGGATTAAAAAGCCCATTAGAGAATTGGGCCGTATGTGATCAGGTTCCAGGCTCCTCCCTGGTTCATCCTCCAAATTAACATTACACAAATTTGGCGTTAGGCTCACCGAGGAGGTGTTGAATGCACAATAATTATCGTTAAGATAAATCAAATGAAGTGGGAAGTTTACTTTGATGATGCATTGCGGCACATGAACAAACTGGCGGCATCTACGATGCAGGGTGCAGCGGCACATGAGCAGTTTGGTGTAAATAAAGATCCTTCTTGGGAGCTGCTGATGCCTAGCTCCTGTGTGAGGAGAGGCGTTTTGATGCGGCATATGGAAGATGCACAAATCACAAGCCAGCAGATGCCGCAGATACACACAGATCTTCTCACAGATATTTCAAAGGCCTGTTTGGTTGGTGTCTAAGCTTGCGACGTCTAAAATTAGTCTAAGTATGGCTTGCCATAAAAAGTGTAGCTAACAAAATCTTAACCACAAGTATGACAAATTTTGACAACAAAATAAAAATATAACATGAAAATATAACATGTGAGATAAAGTGCTACAAAAGTGTGACTTGCCATAGTTGTGCCCGTGAACCAAACAACAGTCTAAAATTCTGTGACATGACTAAGCTTAAACGTGACAAAATTCGACACCAAACAAACAACCCCTTTACAAACAAGAGCCGGTACAAAGAAGCCGGCTCAAATATAATCACATTACGCAGAAATCATCACTCCAGTAATGAGTTTACCGATAAACATATCCTTTAGAAAAGAATAAATAAATTTACATTCTTTCTCAGTATACATGTCCTTGGACCTTAGATACATGGATTGATATTCGTATTGCCACTTACAATGTATACTCCGATAGAACACATGCTAGTTGATGCTGTTGCTGTTGCATCAGTGACCTACGCAACATATGGCGCCTCTGCTCAATGGAGTCGAGTCTACCTATTGCAATGGGAATAGGTTAATCTCTCATTTCACATGTCACGATGCTTAGTATGAGATGATGGATAAAACCCTTAGGTTTATTAGAAGACATCAGGAGGAAAATGCCCAGGCATAGAACTGTTCTGCTGAGCCTGCTTCAAATGCATTCTAAGTGCATAATTGTTTATCTGCAGCGAAACACAATTAACAATTTACCATTTGGTAGGATAAACATAAAAGGATCAAAATAGCAATGGGTGATAACTAGGTAAGTACCTCAAGTGTTTTTAGTTGCTCCTGGTACTGCAAAACCAGCTGTTTGAGGCTGTGAACCTCTTGAATTTTCGCATCAAACTCTTTTTGGCGCTCATGTTGTATCGCAACACCCCGCTTCAGAACAGCATTCTCTCGGAGAATTATTGCCAGTTGTTCCTTCAGAATCACATTTTCCTATGGAGAAGTAAAAAATGTTAACAACTTGAGCCACCAAACTCCGAAGGACATGTCCAGATCAAAGCGGCATGCAAAGTGCTCTATATTACCGTGTGCAAATTCTGCAGGGATTCAGCCCCTGTTCGTTCCATGACGGATTTTTCAAATGCCTCCAAAGCCCTAGAGGCACGAGCGCGTGCATCATCTAAGTCAGAGGAACTCATCATCTCTTCAACAAATAGATCAACCCATACAGCACTATGATTACTTGTCTGACAATTATCAGTTGTAGATGGGTTGCCAGTGATTACATCCAAATGACTGTTAGTAACAGCACCTGTCCAAGTGGAGAACCATGTAAAGTTAACATTCGGAATGTTTGCAAAAGAAAATAGAAGTGATTCAAGAAGATGTAGCAGTATCAAATTGGTTGCACACTCATATACATGTACCATAGAAATAGAATTAATAGGAGCTAAGGTAATAATAACAAGAAAAAAACTACACATGGTAGTCCAATTGAGAACAAAATGATGCAGCTTGATAGCTCGATTTAATAGCATATGAAAGGAGCATGCGCTTACTGCTACTTCACAAGACTAAAGAGAATGGAATATTGCAAATGCAGGATGGAAATTTTGGATCAACACAACATAATCATCCACTGCAATTTGGAAAGAAACGATTATCCTTTATGGTAATTAGTATTGCATCAAGCTAGCATTGAGATTTGTGATATCAGAAACCTAACAAGCTCTTACAATATTTAGAAGGTATACGTTATTGTGCGAATCATATATGCCACAATTTCTTGGTATGCAGCTATTTTAGGTTAAAAATATGTACCTTCAGCTGACAGCTTAAGAGCTGTTGATAGGCTGTTATCGGGTTCACATACAGCAGCTGATGCGAGAGCCTCCGACTCCAGGCGCAACTCATTCAAACTCTTGATTGCAGAATCTAAATCATCTCCAGATGCCTCGAGAGCTCTTTCGAGTAACTGCCGTCCGTTTGGAAATCAGTATACCGAAATAAAAATCAAGGCCATATAATAACGGTAAGAATAGATCAAGACAATCCACTCAATGCCACTTTATAAAATGACAAGTCAAAAATGAAACTCAGGAGCACAAAGCGAACAAGATGTATTTCACATAAATAATACAGGACATCAGATATATCAATAGCATGGGGACATACGAAAATATAACTTTAGATAGGACATATCACATTCACATAGACCAACGCAAATATTATCAGGAAGATTATTTGTAAATCAAGAATTTACTAGAAGGGTGGGTATTTGTTCAAACGAATAATACTACTTATCTGATCCGCAGCTCCAAGCACTGATGAATCTAAGAATCCACACGACAACTCCCACCATAACTTCGCAAATGACAAACGAATAAGCAAGGAACAATACCAAAAACGAACCTGCGGATCCATGTGGGGGAAGAGGGCGATGAGATGATGCACGAGCGCCTCCCTCCGTCCCACGGCGCCGTCGAAGGCACGGGTCGGGGAGCAGCGGGACCGCTTGGAAGGGTGATGGTGGTGGTTGTGGTTGTGAGGGGACGGAGGGGAGGAAGAGGAAGGGATGAGCTCGTCGGCGAAGATGGAGGAGGACCTCTTGCCGCACACTACCGCAGACATGGTGGCCGGCGTCCACGCCTCGGCCTCACCGCGCCGCCGATCCGTCCGTCGCTCGCCGCCTCGCTACTCGCCCCCGCCGGCGCCGCGCACCATCGGGTCCGTCGGCGTCCGGCCGATGACGCCCGCGTTACGGACAGATCCACGGCGGGACGGGGAGCTCGCTCGGGTGTGGGTTCGAGGCTCCGGGGGGCGGCGCGAGCTCGAGGTTGGCTGGGGAGACGGCGGCGTCGAATGGAAATCCCGATGGGGAATGGTTTTGTTTTTAGTCCCTCCGTCCCCGATAGAGTTTACTAAGTTTTTTCTTTTTATTTCTCATTTTTCGCTTTCTAATACTCTCTCCTAAAAAGTCTATTTTTAGTTTAATTGACTATTTTTTTTCTTTAACAAGAATTTATATAAATTCAATAAAATTTAATAACATAAATTTTTTATAAAATGTAATTTATGTGTTTATACAGTTTACTTAATTTTTAAAAATTATTGAATAAAAAGAAGAATAAAACACATATAAGAAAACTTAAAAATATATGTTTTTAAAATATTTCATTTATCCACCGTCTTTAATCTAAAATAGTCGTGTCTCCTCTCCTGTCGTGTGAGGCAAAGCCACCTTTTTCTACTCTGGATTTTCTTTGCTTTCGTGCTTTTGAACGTTGGAGTGAAATGTCTACGCAGAGACTATGATTATTAAAAAACTGCTCACACTTTATATTATTCATAGAAATCACTTACTCAACTTATTTATATAATCTATTTTTTATGTCAAGAAGAGTATTTGACAAAATAGTTTATCCATATAAAAAGCTACTCCCTCCGTCTTCTTTAGTTGTCGTTGTCGTTTTAATATGAGCACGAGAATTAAAGACGGTAAAAAAAATGGCCTGCGTTGAAAATAAGAAGGAAAGAGATAGAGATAGAAATATAAAGAGAGATATAAAAATAAAAATATATTAGAAATACAGAAATGTGTATTAAAAAGCGAGAATGACAAGTAAAATAAAAAAATTGAGGACGAGTAATTGAGGACAAAGGGAGTACTATTTGTGGCTTATGTGTGCTTAGTACAAAATATACGAGTGATTATAGGTGATTGTATGCATAATCATTTATAAGTTTTAAGTGTTTGATAAAAATTATAACATAGGTTATGATAATCATCAGTAAAATCAGTCTGATAATCTCCACTAAAGAGGGCCTAATTTAGACAAATCTTCTGCATCATAATGCTTAGATTTTGGTGCTAGAATTTCTTTTTTTCATTAATTTAATACTGTACACATCACTACAATTTTTTTGCTAGGACTAGAATATCGATTTGCATGTACAATAAGGTAGATGCCTTTCTAGCAAGGTATTTCGTGCTGGTATAGACCCCAGCTCACGTTGCCTACCTTTTGTTCCATGTTTGGGGTAACTCTTTTTTTTTTTTTTTTTTTTTTTTTTTTTGAAACCTCAGTCCTCCATTCGCCGTCGGGAGCTGGTACCGTGCACACGTTGCCGACGTCGGAACCGCACTTGATGTCTTGGACAGGATCCTTCCCTGTCAACCCGGAGTTATCCGTTTCTCTTTTTTTTAAAAAAAAAAAACTTGTCCGCTTTTTTTTGAATGAATGTAAGAGCTTTCCCACTCGCCGAACGCGTCATTTCGAGCCTTTTCTGCGCACCTCGCCGCGGAACTGGGCTCCGTACTCTCCCGATCCAGCACCGTTGCTGCGGCCGCAAGGTTCCTATCTGCGGTTTGGCGTGTCCAAAGCGCGCTGCGGCGTCCACAAAACAAACACGCTGCGGTCGCGGGATTCGTTCACCCGCACAGCACGGCGCGGGGACAGGGTGCGCTGCGGCATGCCCGGCCTGTGGATATCTCCAGCTTTCTCCTCCGGCAAAAGTAATGATGAGGGAAAAGATATGATGCGGGGTTATTCTATTATCCCAAATGAAGCAAAACAGATGGTAATAAAACCACCCAGTAACTAGCCAAATTACTGAACAATCTTTTTCTTGATCACTATAATGTAGAACATCTCAGAAAGTACAAGGTTGAACGCTGTCGTTCTGAATCATCTTTTCTTTTGCATTCTTTTTCCCATATCAATATATGGACACATTTACGTAGTGTTTTCACTTCAAAATTTGGGCGTAGTACAAACAAAGAGGGCAGTTATTCACAGTGAAGAATAGACCACACACGCACAAAACTATACGAACTAGTACAAACAAAATCGGCATTTCCATCAAACATGGAAACAGTGGTACTTGCTTCGTCACCCTTTTGTTTTTTTTCTTCTTTTTAGTAACGTGTGGTATTCGAAACATGTGGGAGTCATTATGTCAGTACGCCCATCTGCTGCAGACCAGACTTCACATCATCGGTAGAGAAACCCTCTATGCCGATGATGTTTGAGCTGTCAAGTGCGACGACATCCTGCAAGGGGTACCTCCTAACAGTATGGATCCGATTTGCAGGGACGTTGAACTCTCCTTTCAGGATGATAGTCCTGTGGAGACCGCCCAGCAGTTCTTCGTAATCTGAGTCGCCACTTTCCCCAGCAAGGACTGCAACATTGGGCAGTTCTATCCCCCATCGCACACACAAGTACCTAGTAAATGAATAAAAGATTTGGTCAGGGGGCAGCCAATAGAGACTGGTGGCAAGAAGCGCATAGGGCTAAGACACAACGAGAGTGAGAGCAGTAACCATTTGCCAACTTTAAGCAAACAGGATAGTATTGAACATCTAACGAATGCGAAGGTGTGTAACCTTTTACAAAAACTTGAATGCGTCAAAATGAATTGTTATCCGGTCATTGGAACACAGTAGACAGTAAGTGAAGTATGGGGCCTACCCATCCCACACTTGTTTAGGAAAGATTTCGAATGCAATTCCTTGTTCAAACAAATAAACATTTTTTTTTATCAAGCACGACCTAAAATGCTGAAGCACTTACTGTAAAGAGAGAGAGAGAGAGAGAGAGAGAGAGAGAGAGAGATAAATGGCAGAAGTCAGAAACAATGCCAAACCTTAGAGCTTGAGAACGTGATGCGTTAATAGGAACAACAGACAGTCTGGTAGCACTGTGGTTATATAGAGCATTGCAACGGAGTGATTGGATCCTCATCAACTTCCTCAACTCTTTCAAAGGAGGTAGCTGCAGTAAGAAAAAAATTCATGTCTAAGAAATATGGACAGAATGAGAAAAAAAATACTTGAAAATGATGGGGGCACGTATGCCCACCAAAATTCTAGAGTAAAAGACACTGGAAAATAAAAAGCTTACATGATTCGGATTGACCACTTTAAATGTGAGACAATAGGCTGAAGAGTGTTCTGGATCTTCAAAAATAATCTGCCTCTCAATTCTTCCCTTCCTTTCTACCACTGAAGTAGCCCACTTCACTAGATACTTCCTTAGACCTTCTCCTCCGCAACGGTACTCAATATGAGACTGGTGATTTTGATCTAATACAAATGTAACCCTAGGATTGCATGACGCTTCACCAGAATATGAAGGGTAGTAAATGTTACCCCCACAATTGCAGATGAAGGCATCAAAATCAGTAGGAAGCATCCCAGTGGATACTAGCAGCGAATGTATTTCTGATATTGTCAGTGACGTTGACAACACAAAACCAGTTGAATCTGACTTCTTTTCAGAATGTATAACCTCCATTGCATTTCTTATGATCTGGACTAGATCTTCCTTGTTAACAGAGTCTACAGAAAATACAATCATATGGTTCCTTCCTGAAATAGGTGCATTACTCTGCTCCTCTTTGTTACCAATAGCAGGAGACCTTGGGCCAAGAGTCAATATCCTTGACAAGTAATTTTTGCAGTGCTCAGGCCAGGAGAATTGGTGAATATTTTTCAGCCCATTCTCTCTGCATCTTGACCAAAGTTGCTTGTCAGAAAGAAGTTTATATAGTGCATCAGCAACTGCATTCTGATCATGTGGATCAACAAGGAGACCATTGTTCAGCACCTGCATTATCACACACCAGAAAACAGAAAGTCATGCACTGCAATTAGTAGATATATTTAAGAAGCTATAAAATACAGTTGATGAATTTAAGGCAAACACACCTGATGAATTTCAACAGGGGCTCCATTTTTTGTTGCTATCACAGGCAAACCATTCATAGCAGCCTGGTATAACAAAGTGGTTGCATTTAAGATACTAAAGAACAAGATTATAATAGCAGTTAATTAGGATCACAAGAGTTCTGACCTCTATCAGCGTAACTCCAAATTGTTCAAAGTAAGCTACATTTACAAAAGCACCCTGGAGAAAGATCAATAATTTATCACCATCCATGTATAGAACATTAGTATTAACCATACCACTATAGGTCGCTCAAATGGTTGGTTTAAGACCATGGAAAAAAAGCAGCAAAAAGAAAATAATACATCTGCATTTTTAAAGATTTCAGAGCAGGATACCTTTGTTCTAGTGGCCAAACGATAAATGTCAGGAACTTCTGAGTGCTTATGATGCTTGGGATATGCTACTTGACCATACAAGTCATATTCATCAATCAATGTCAACACTGATGTCAAGACAGCAGCACTCATGTTGTGCATTTTAGAAATAGCTTCACGGTTACCCATTATCAATGTCTGCAGTATAATCAAAAGTGAATCTAATATCATTTGATACAAGACGTTCTGCAGTCTTGACATTGTAAAAGGAAATACAGAACATCAAGACAACGAAATTGAATATTACGAGATTTGCGAGCTCCCTCAATGGTCGACATTCCCCAAAGGCCTTGACAAGTGTTGTAATATTCTTTTCAGGATATGGACGAGCAACAGCTAGAATCATTGGCTTCCTAGGATTCGTAAAGAAGCGCATTATCTGCCATCACACGCATGTATAAGTATCAACAGTGCTTAAACATAGATGCACATGACTGTGAGATAAACAAGATTCCGTATTAAATGAGATTTTATTAGCATTAAACCTAAGAAAATTCAGTGACCTGAGACCAAATAGGTGGATCCTCTGAGGCAGGGGACGGATTATCTATATCGCCATCCATATCAAAATCATGAATGATATGACCAAATTCAACACCAGGAGGAATAATCTGCAGAGTATATAGAAGGGAAATTAATGCAAATTAAAAAGTCACAACTCACATTGGATAATTGGCATACATATGATTCTAATTGAAAAATACAGCTGCCATGATCCATCACAATAGGGTAGGAAAATGTGTATACTTACAACCATACGAGGCATATAACGACCATAACAATTAGCACCACGTTTAATTCTAGCTCGAAGCTTTCTTGCAAGTATAACCTCAAAACCATCATACAGGTTCCATTGCTCTTCAATCTCCTGCCGAGTGCTTGCAATGATGATTTCAGACGCATCAAGTGATAATTCCTCTGCCTCAATTCGGCGCATTATTTTATATGTCATATTTATTTGTTCCTTTGTTTGCCGTCCTTGCTTGAGAAGCCCTTCCAATTTATCTTTACCGAGAAAATGTCCTGTGAACGCCATAGGAATGTTTAGTGCTCCTGAAAGCAAAGCAGCAGCAATCCCTGCACTGGCATAATGCCCATGAATCACAGCAGGCCATACTGGGTGTCTGCAGCCAATTTCTTCGCCAATGGTTTTTGACATCCTCACAATATGGCTGAGTGCACCATCAACAAATTCTTGAATGAAAGGCCATAGATTTTCTTTAGCCAGATACTTATCTTTCGGACCAAATGGTATCCTAATGATGTATGCGCCACTACTTTCTCCCCTTTCACGTTTCAAGTTTTTACCGCTTGTTGACGCCAACATTTCTACAGGTTCACCATAACTGCGATCAAAATTTGGTGCTAAGATTTGTCTTGTTAACAAATCAACCCGGTAAACTCCAGGAGATGAACTCAATGCTTTTGCAAGTTCGACCACATATTTGACCTACAAAATGTATTAAAGTGAAATTATGCGCGTCTTACTCTTGGTGGAAATTTCTCACATGGAAAAATAGAAACAGGCATAAATTACAACTTTCTATCTATTAGCAGTAAGATATATTTATTTCTAATAGGCAATACAGAGATCTAGATATGTGAGGAAGAGAGTAATATGACCTATTTAACTTGGAAAGATGAGAAGGAATAGTACTCTATTAAGCAACTATTTTACTCTAATGTAAAAAATTAAGTTGTAAAACACTACTAGTGCTGAGTCCAAGCCTCACTAAGAAATAATATTCAGATAAAATTTTAGTTTTCAGAAATCGGAGGTGCATAGAGCAAATTAGATCACGCCAACATGTCATGCAGTTGCATATGACAATAACTGTTCTTTTACATATGACCTAAGAGCAGGAACAATACCTGGCCGCCAGTATCTGAATCTCGGCCAAGCTCCATGTTCTCACCACGGACCAGACCATGTAGACTACAGTAAAAGCATATACTGGTTGAGAAAGCATATACTACTGTAAAACCTTATGGATAAGATGGTGCACATCCTTCATATTTGTGAAGATTTCTCTAAACTACAAGGTATGGAAGAAGAAAATTTCTCCAACAAAATTAACCTGATATGGGGGTTAATAAGTTATTTCTTCCTTCTGCTGTGTCGAAGAAATAATTCAAAAAGATAAAGCATTTTATTTGAATGAGCATTCTACATACCTGATCAGTACTATATACAGCTTATCAATTGAACTTGTCTTAGGTGAGCTTCCAGTGGTGCTGTCGCCGTAGGCAACAGATGGATCACCAGCATCTTCTCCCTTTTCTCCTTCAAATAGATCTTCAGACATGTCTGCATTAGCATCAGCTCTTGTTTTCTCAGTTTCTGGAAGGCGCTTCAACAAACGACATGCTTCTTCTTTCTCAAACTGTATACCCAAGCATGAATATAAGAAAAGATGAAATGGAAAATTAAGAATAGATACAGCATTAATATTAGCCCCAACGAGACACAATGGCCTTTGTTTTCTTTGGTACAATGTTTATACTAGGACTAACACAACAATGGGTATTAAATTAGTAACAAACTAATTAAGGAGAAAATGCAGTAAAACCTGAGAGTTAACAGATAAACTAGGGGCCAACTATATATGTACAATTTGCTTCATCCCAGATTACAGTGCTTAGCTATACAGTGGAGGAACTAGCCAAAATGGACTGTAAAGCGTCCTAAGAGGCCACAATAGTACACTGGGGAGAGCCTTCACAATAGACAGTAGACAGGGGAGAGCCTTCACAATAGACAAATGCTGGAATAGGATTTGCGGTATCAGCATATCCCATACGGTCAGCTATTCAGCTAGTAAGTACTAGTTGCTATCCGTGAAATTCTATTGCGCCTAGGATCTCATCTAGCACTATTGGGCTACTTGCTTGTCAAGAGAAACCAGTCACTGGACTGAGTGACTAGTAGAAACAGAGCGGAGGTAGCATAGTTGGCAGAGAATATCTTTTCAAAGCTCTAGCAGCGACCAATACCAGTTTTTCCAGGGCTGACGTCTATTTCTGCAGTAAGAATGCCACGCGTAATCCGCGTATCAAGAGTGCCCTCCAAAGCATCAAAAAGCAAAACCTGTGCAACCTCTAGCTCTTCCAAAGCAAAGCAACTGGGCGATCTAAGCCACTCCAGGTAATGGCTAACATCTGCAGGGAATCGTAGCCACAAACTCATCCAACATCAAACGTCAATTTGAGCTAGCACTGTCCAGGAGAGAGAAGGAATCTGAGAAAAGAACCGAGCTCACCTCCTTCTTCTTCCTGGCAAGGTTCCAGATCCTCCACGTCATGTTCTCGAGCCGCGTGTTCCTCTCCTGCGGGCTCCGCATCGCGTTCGCCTGCGGACGCAGAAGGCCCAGATCGGCCAAGGACATCAAACGGGCAACAACGGAGCGGACAAGTAGAAGAAGGAGAAAAGGAGGTGGAATTCCCGCGCTCGCATCGGCGACGGACGTACGCGGAGCCATGTCTTGTAGAGGTCGGTCTCGTCGTAGCCGGTGATGACCTCCTCGACGAAGTACCGCGCGGGGGAGAAGTGGCCGCGCTCGCGGAGCAGGAGGGACGGGCGGTCGCCGCCGATGGCCGCCTTCCCGGCGTCGAGGATGGCGTCGAGGTAGCTGTTGATCCAGTTGTCGTTGCCCGCCATCTCCGCCGCCGCCGCCGCCGCGCGCCGGCGAGGAGACCCCGCGAGATCGGGGAACGGTGGAGTGCAAGCGAGGCGAAGAGGAAAAAAAAAAAAAGGAGCGGAGGAGGTGCGGAGGAATAGCCAAATTGAAAAAATATAAAAAAAAGCGTTGGAATTGCTATTGCAAAATAAAAAAGCTGCCTTCGCAATGGAGCGAGTAGACACTCACAATGCCGTGGTGGCGCCGCGACGAAAATGTTTCGTTAATCGGATCGGTTAGCTGGTGAAATTCTGAAAGAGGTCTTAATTTTTTGTTCAAATTCTGAAGAATCTAGATGAAAATTCGAAACAACAACGAACGCAACAACCTAACAATCTGGCCCAATGGACTGTAACACCAGGCATCCTGGGCTTCTAGGGCCAATTATTTTTGTCAGTTCATCAAAGGGCTTGTCAGTTCTTGATTTCCAGACGCTGACAATCAAATCATGGTCGAATAAAATTCGTGAGATGATCAGGCTTGCGTTTTATGCTTAATCGTTCCGGAATATCTTGACGGAATAACTGGGGACTGTTAAGACCACGTTTACGTGTCTGAAGATCCTTGGCTGGCCGACGCGCTTCAGTTATCAAGGGAAACAGAATAATCAATAATAGACCGACCGACACCTAACAAAACGAAACTTATTCCACGACCGTGACACTGACGTGGCGCGAGCACAGATTCTCTTCCGAGTAAAGAAAAAGCAGATACCCAGTGATGACACGGCAAGTAGTAGCTATCGTTAAGGAAACCTGTGCTAACTAATTGTGATGAACAGGCTCCTTTTTTTTCTGACGGCTGAGAGTTTTTCGTAGTTTTTCCTCCACATGACAGCTGACACTAACGGTTGGGCATCAATGCTGAAAGTGCACGACTCAAACGAGGGTGGTCGTCTGATTTTAAATATTGTCGTTTAGATGAAAAAAATTGTTTTTAGAATGGACTGAGTAATAATAATTGCTTTGTCTTGCTTGCTTTGTCCGTAAGCAGAGTTTGACACGGACGGTACACAAAACACAAGCATCTTGACTGATTGCTACTCCTGGATGAGCGGATTTTTTTTTTTTTTGCCATGCACGCATGTGTTGCTCAACTTATACGCCGTCCATTTGCTTAGATCGATGGTTCACACACGACGACGACAGTGTTTTTGGAGGAAGGCTCTTGTGGCAGTGGACCGACGCACCTCCGGTTGAGTTTTTATTTACTCTGCTCCTATTACTATGCTGGACCCGCCACTTCCAGCAGGGTTATTCTCAGAGCTCCCAACTTAGAGCGAGGATTCTTTGGAATGCAGAAATTTCGTAAAAATTTCACGTTTTAAAGGAGGTCTAACATAGCAGTTGTCCTCTCGTTCCAAAGAAGATTTTATAAAGAGGCCTATGAAACGTAGAAATTTTATAATAATTTTACAAAAATTTCATAAAAATCAACTTAATTATACAGAAAAAAATTTCGCATTCCAAAGAGGCCTAATGCTTGAACTAGCTGAAGTTTCTGGAACCTATCAACGCGCATCTCTGCTAGTACTTGTTCAATAAACTCGAAGTTAGCAGAATACCAACTTTTTTTTTCCTAAGTAATCTCTTTGCGTCTAGTCTAAATTTATGTACTTGTTCAATAAACTCGAAGTTAGCAGAATACCAACTTTTTTTCTAAGTAATCTCTTTACGTCTAGTCTAAATTTATGTACTTGTTCAATAAACTCGAAGTTAACAGAATACCATCTTTTTTTTTAAGTAATCTCTTTGTGTCTAGTCTAAATTTAAAGAGACGTTGAATCCTCAAAATTAAATTAGAAAAGGAATCCGGACCTATAGACGATGGTCGACAATGGATGCCACCCACTCACTGATTCATCCACTTCGCATCTTTTGTAATCGCTCAGCAGAGCACATAACCACTAGATAGGTCGATAGGCAATACCGTTAGAGTATAATTGATCGTAATTTGGGATTATTATTTTACCCTACTATATGTATCCCGGTAGTACATATGTATTTTAGAGAAGTCTTATATATACCTAGATCTTGTACGTTATACAAACCGATACCTGAGGTTCAATACATCAATCCATCCATGATAACCATCTCTCGTTCTCTCAGAAATACAAATATGAAACGATGCTTCCCTAACAAGCCATGGTCCATCCCGAGAAGACTTGTGTCCTGCAACGGTCTGAAAGAGATAAGAGCAGTGACAGCATCACGTACGCTGAAGATCAGCATGCATATTTTCCTTTCCATGTCAGAGCCAGGTCACGCATCTTGGACTCTGAAAACGATAAGCTCCGTTCACAGAATCACACGTACTCAAGATATACATATATTCTTGCGTACGTGTAGATGCTATTTTTTTTGCTCCAGTACTTTTCCCCTATGGAGATTGGGCCCTGATTTCCAGTGCTGCAAGGATGCCGTTTTCTGAATTATTGTGGCCAGAACTCTGCGGCCTGAATCTCGTTCGGCCGGTCGTCCCCTCTTATCCGTCTCAGATAAACGGCGTGTGGCCACGGTGTTTTCATGTTTCCGGTAGTGTTCCTTGTTCATGGCTGCGTCTTGGTTCGAACCAGATGATCAGTCGTGTGTTCTTCAATGGCGTTTCATGCAAGATTGTGTACCTCCTACAGAGATGGCATTTGAACTATTATTTTTTTTTTAAAAAAAAACTCGTCTAGCAGGAATATTGCTGCATACTAGTATATATTTGTGCGTTGGGAGCATACATGAAACTCGTTGTTCCTAGTTGTACATGAACAAAATGCATGGAGTACTTTTCAAAACGGGAACATGCATGATGCTTGTGAAGGGGAAGGAAAAGCGCAAGTGCTTGCTACTAACTCCCCATGTTTTGGGTCTAACAGAAAGTGACTTTCATGATTTGGTCTAACAAAAAGTTACTTTCATGCTCCAACTACAATCTCAGTGACTTTAAGACAATAAGACCTCTTGTAACGTGAATTTCATATGAATGTTACAAAAAAATTCACATAAAACATTTTACAGGAAAAAAAATGTTGGATGTAGAAATTTTTCTCGCAATCCGTAAGTTGCAGATCGAAATTCAAGGGAACCTGCATCTGAATATAAAGTTTTCATATATTTTCCTTTCAAATTCGATTTAAGTTGCAAGTATATGTTGCCATGATTATCGGGATCGCTCTCAAGCAGGAGAGCGAGAGGAGCCCATCCGAATCAACGCCGGAGATGCCACGATGCCGCCGCTGGAAGCTCTGGCTGCAGTTAAGCGGGTCCACCGAGTCCTATCGAAACAGTGGGCCCGAAGCGAGCTCCAGCCTGTACAGCGGTGCCACGTCATCGTGCTCTGAGTATTTCCCTTTCCTATGGGCTGGGCTGATGAGGAATGAGAGGACAACCGCTATGTTTGTCTCTAACCTGTGTGCACGTAGCCCGTAGAAAAAACGCAAGAGAACGTGGTGAAAAAAAAATCCACATCACACAATAGGATCATGTACCCGAATACGTACGGGCCGAAGTATACACGAAGACTCCGTTATGGGCTATGGCCCATGGACCAATTTACAGCTACGAAGGACTTCACTGCATAAGACACGAAAAGAGTCGAAGCGCACGAACACAACAGTTTGATCACCGAAAGATCGGGACCACACGATGACAAAGCCCAGCCAGTCATCGGCTGGGAAGCCAACGTTCTTATCCGACTCTCAAGAGTCGGTCATCGTTTTAACGGTCAACTTCTAACAAGCACAGAGATTACTGACAACGTCCAGCAGAAAGTAAAAGCAGCTTTGCCGGAGGTAAAGCCATCGAAAGACACCGACACCCTGCTCTGGCGCGAGTGGGCACGGGAGAATCATCTTCGACGACGACCATGGCCCCACATATCAGAGGGTCATAAATATCAAGCTTGTAACCCGGTTCGACCTCTGTATAAAAGGGTATCGAAGGCCTTAAATGATGAGATCGAACATACCGTAGGCTCGTATTCTTAAGTTCATACGATCCACTCTTGAACATAGGGTGTTATGCTTCCGTGGCGACTCGAACCAGGCTAAGCTATAAGTCATAGATTAAGTCACTTCGAATACAAAAGTGCACCAAATCTTCTCTCTTTGATTACGTAAATTTTATTGTGTCACACCGACACTTGTTATCATGCATACATATGTCGTTGCCATAATAGAAATCAAACTCATTTAAAATAGATTTAAGTTGTCACGCATACATCATTTTTTAAAGATAAAATAAAATAGTTATAGTAATGGAGCTAGAATTTGAATAAAATGAATAATAAAAGATAATGTAAAAATCAAACTGCGACTATGATTAAAAAATAAGTACATCTATGTATTCCATCAATTTGATTATACTGACAAATCAGCATTACATATAATCACATAGAGTACTACATCAATGAATATGTATTGTTTTGCTTGTTTCCCTTGGTTTTTATTCATATGGAGGATAACACCACCAACATGAACTCACAACTCGTTTACACCTCATGATTCCTTCGTCTTTGGGTACGAGTAACTTTCATGATTTGTTTGATTCGTGTAGTTTTTAGCCGCTGTTTCCGTCACCGATCAATTTCTTCACATTAAAACCCCCCAAAACCCACGAAATTCCAGCGAAAGTTTTTTTTTTTTTACTCAATTCCAGCGAAAAGTTAAACCACACTCCAAGCGCAGGCGTCTCATTGCTCGGCTCGTCGTTTGCTGAGCCTTTATAAGGGCGGGGCCACAACTCTGTCGTCTCCTCGCTTCACATACCACTCTCCGCGATTACGGTTCATTGGGCCGAAACCTTCGAGAAGGGAAATCAGAAGGGTTGTTGGAGTGGTCTCCGGCGATGGCTGCGGCGGCGATCCTGCCGGAGCTGGCGACGCAGGTGCTCATCCCGGTCGCGGCCGCCGTGGGCATAGCGTTCGCGGTGTTGCAGTGGGTGCTGGTCTCCAGGGTGCGGCTCTCCCCCGAGCGGCGCGCGGACGGCGCCGCCGCAGGGAAGAGCGGGCCCAGCGACTACCTCATCGAGGAGGAGGAGGGGCTCAACGACCACAACGTCGTCGTCAAGTGCGCGGAGATCCAAAGCGCCATCTCCGAAGGTGAGACTGTGGGGGTTCTGGTGGCTCTTTTTGAGTGCATATGCTCGCGCCGTTTAATCCTCTCTGTTTTTAAAATTTTTCTTTGGGGGGGGAGTGTGGATACACATACGTGACGAGATTTTCAGGAGAATTCTGGCCGCCTTATAGTAGAATTTTGTTGGAAATGATTGAAATATTCGTGGCTTTTTGCTGGTTTAGACGCCGAATTGCTGCCATGATGTTTTGATATTGTTTTGCTTGCTCCTCTCTCCGTTCACATTTAAATATACTTTAGTATTCATCACAAAAAAATACCATTCTCACTTCACAGTACATACCTCTCTTCAATATATATCTGTTTATCTCTCTGTCCTGCTTGTTTTCGTTTATATATATATATATATTATTTCTTTTTTAATCTTCATGCCCCTAGAATGTCATGTAATTGTGAACGGAGATTATGTGATATGGGAAAGGAAAGTTGTTTGCATTCAATTTTAGGGGTACTCCTGCATGTAGAAGCTATTTAGGCTCGAGAGGAGCTTCGTCTAAATGTCTAATCCCTAGTTTTGATGGAAGAATTTGCTCAGTTTGCATTATGCACGTGTCAGTACACTTTTTGTATATAATTAAGGTGATACTCTTTGTAGTTTTAGTCTATTATCTGAAGTTACGTATGGAGTCCACCAGGGGCGAAGCTATGTGGAGCCATGGGTGTCAGGTGACACCGATGGAATTCCACAAATCCTTCCTCTAATTACTGTTTCTTGTAAACTGACACCATCGCGTAATGGAGCTGACCCCGGTAGCGTTTTGTCCTGGCTTCGCCCCTGGAGTCCACATCATGTATGGATGATTAATATTGCATTTGTACTCTACGCTAGTTGGACCTAGGCAAGGGATTAAATAATTGGTGTTGCTACCTTTTCCAACAATGATTCTTAATTTCTTATAAGCTTTATTTTACTGTGCTCTAGCTAATCTGGCTAAGCAATTAAGCCTTAACCCGTTGAAACCCATCTAATTCTACTCCGCCTAGATACTAGTAGTATCTCTTATGGGTATCTTTTGGGAATGTGTGAGCTGTTGGTCAAAATTGATGGCAGTAAATCCTACTAGTACAGTTTTATTATGTGTCCTGTCTGTGGGACAAGATATGAAGGGATAAGTTCTTGCAGTCTGTGAAATCCCAGAAGTGGGGTTAGAGATAAAGAGATAGGATCAGAGGAGTAAGTTCCTGCAGGACGTGGTCCTCACTCAGCCCCCGTTTGGAAAAAAAAAATGAAAAAAGAATAGAAAAAAAAACCGTAGGAACGAGAAAAACGTAGGAATGAAAAAAGTGTGAAAACTGTAGAAATAAAAAATAAAGGAATTGAAAACTTTTGGCGTTTGGATTGCAGGAATGAAAACTAAAGAAATTTAAAATAATTAATTCAAATGAAAGAACTAATGCACACCTATAAGCTCTGGAATAAAGAAAAAACAGAGTAATAGAAAAAATATATAATAACATAAAGAAAATACAGAGTAATAGGAAAAAATATAATAACAAAAAAATACAAGAACTGAGAATTGAGATATAACATTTATTAAGCACTTGAATTAACCGACGGGTCATTGTAGTTGGATTTTATCGATTCTGTTTCGAGTTTCCTGGTTGCATTTTCTTTAGCGCTCAAGTCATCGCGGGAAAAAACAACGATGGGAGAAGAGATTAGCGGCTTGCTTTGCGAAGGAAAGTTTCCCAGAGCTTGAAGTGGATTGTTTCATTCCTCCATTTTACGAAGCAAACGAAGCCGTTCCAGTGGAAAGCAAATGTTGATTCCTTCATTCCAAACATTGGTGATGTCAGCAAAATAAAGGGAACGATTCCTCCAAAGTTTCCACTTAAAAATCCTCCATAGCAAACGGCCCCTCTATCTTCTCTGCCGCTGATTCTGGTAGCAAAGTTATAGTGCCTGTATTACTAAATGGTCCAGACTCGAGCCCATCTTTGTAGCCACCATATCGCTGCTTTGATTATTCATAATTCATTGGAATTTGAAATCCTTGCATGATGCACATGTGCTTGGCAGTATCGAGGCACATTAGATCTTCATGTAACTCCGTAAGGCATCCGTAATAACTGGTCCAGATGCCCACAAACGAACTACTCCTAGTTCGGATTATAGTGGATTCTGGTACCGTTGTAGTAAGCATCTGTATAATGATAATCAAATAACTAGGAACGTGTTTTAGCTACTAGTTTTCCGAGTCAGGTCTTCTATTCATATCTGAGAATATCTGGGGACAACAGTTGTATAGGTTGAATATGACGTCTTAAGTGGAGCTGGCTGCTTGTACTTCGGTTTACTGTCTGCATGATGCGCCAGAGACAGACCATCTGTTCCTCTGTGCTGCGGCTACAAAAGTTTGGTTTTGAATTACCGGAACTACCGTGGCGTTCACTATGTAGTTTGGTTGGTGTTTTTGTAAGTTGGCATAGTATGGAACACTTAGTAATCTTGGAGGATTATATTTGGTTGGCTCCCATTGCAGTGCCAGTTGGCTGCATTGTGTATTTCGGGTTATAATTTTCCTGATAATATGGATGGATAAGTTGTCAATGGACCTCATGGTTCTCATTTAATTTGGCACCAGATCATTTTGTCCTTCAGGGGACTATCATTGTTTACATTTGTCTGTAGTTTTCTGTTCCAGTTGGTATGATGTTGACCCATGATGTGGGTGCATTTTTTTTAGTGTGACAGCATCAAAAGTGGAAATCAAAGTTATGGCCAGAAACAATATTCTCTTATTTTAGTGGTGTTTGCCGTTCACTATCATCACCTCAATTTTATTTTGTTACTGAACTTGTTATGGTTCTTGCAATACTTTACCCATTTCAAGCTTTTATTCAGCAAGCATTATTATATTGTCTGAATTTCTTAAAGCACTTACCATCCTGTTTCCTAATTTGTTGTGAACAGGAGCAACATCCTTCCTTTTTACTGAGTACAAGTATGTTGGACTCTTCATGGGCATCTTCGCAATCCTTATATTCCTCTTCCTGGGTTCTGTTGAGGGATTCAGCACGAAGAGTCAACCTTGCCACTACAGCAAGGACAAGACTTGCAAACCTGCCCTTGCGAATGCCATCTTCAGTACGATAGCATTTGTGCTTGGTGCAGTCACTTCACTGGTATCTGGCTTTCTTGGAATGAAGATAGCAACTTACGCGAATGCCCGGACAACATTAGAGGCCAGGAAGGGTGTTGGGAAGGCATTTATCACTGCCTTCCGATCTGGTGCTGTGATGGGCTTCTTACTTGCTGCCAGTGGGCTTTTGGTTCTTTACATTGCTATCAACTTGTTTGGAATCTATTATGGTGATGACTGGGAAGGCCTTTTCGAGGCAATTACTGGTTATGGTCTTGGTGGTTCCTCCATGGCTCTTTTTGGTCGTGTTGGTGGTGGTATTTATACTAAGGCTGCTGATGTTGGCGCTGATCTTGTCGGTAAAGTAGAGAGGAACATTCCAGAGGATGATCCAAGAAATCCAGCTGTAAGAACTATTTCGCTTGAGTTCAGAAAACTTCAAATCCTCAAGTGCTACTTTACTACACTGCACTTGCTTTGTGGCATTGTCATTTCTTTTTTTATCTGTTTTTTTTTTGAAAGTTTAGGGGCATCGAAGCCAAATTTGCTTTTAGTTATAGCAAAATACACCTTTTCTGCTATAGCAATTAATTGTTCCTGAACCCTTGCGTAAAGATGATCTGTCGTTTCACTTGCAGGTCATCGCTGATAATGTTGGTGACAATGTTGGCGATATTGCTGGCATGGGATCAGATCTCTTTGGTTCATATGCTGAATCTTCATGTGCTGCTCTTGTTGTGGCGTCAATCTCATCTTTTGGAATCAACCTTGAGTTTACTCCTATGATGTACCCCCTTCTTGTCAGCTCTGTGGGTATTATAGGATGTCTCATAACAACACTGTTTGCAACAGATTTCTTTGAGATAAAAACCGTGAATGAAATAGAGCCTGCTCTCAAGAAGCAACTTATAATTTCCACAGTTGTTATGACTGTTGGGATTGCACTTGTCAGTTGGCTGGGCCTTCCGTACACCTTCACCATTTTTAACTTTGGTGTCCAGAAGACAGTACACAGCTGGTATGCAATCTCAGTCTGCTTTAAATTTGTCACACATCTCTTCTTATGAGTGACAATTGATCTTTGGGCTGGCCTAATCATTTGTTTTGTTACTGAGTAGCTTCAATTCAATATCATTCTGATTTAATTCATCAGGCAACTGTTCTTGTGTGTGGCTGTTGGTCTTTGGGCTGGTCTAATCATTGGTTTTGTTACTGAGTACTACACAAGCAATGCATACGGGTAGGTGTGGTTTTTTGCTTGCCAACAAGTATTGGTAGCATTTCTTGTTTACTTTCAATATACCATTGATGACATCTTTGATCTTTCTGTTTCAGCCCTGTGCAAGACGTTGCTGATTCCTGCAGAACTGGAGCTGCCACTAATGTCATTTTTGGACTTGCTTTGGGATACAAATCAGTCATTATCCCCATTTTTGCAATTGCTTTTAGTATTTTCCTCAGCTTCAGCCTTGCTGCCATGTATGGTGTTGCTGTGGCTGCTCTTGGAATGCTGAGCACAATTGCCACAGGTCTTGCTATTGATGCCTATGGTCCAATCAGTGACAATGCTGGAGGAATCGCTGAAATGGCTGGTATGAGCCATAGAATTCGTGAAAGAACTGATGCTCTAGATGCTGCTGGAAACACAACAGCTGCAATTGGAAAGGTAAACAAGTAGGATTTTGGTCCTGCCATTTTCATCTGCAAATGTAGTTTAGCGTCCATGCATGGTTAAAATTCACCACATGCTTTGGTTTAAGAGCTCTAACACTTCTACAAAGTGCAATCCTTGGATTATTTTACAGCACTCATGTTGAGTAGTTTTCTCTAGTAAAACTATCTTACGGTTCTGTATTCGCAGGGTTTTGCAATTGGCTCAGCAGCCTTGGTGTCACTCGCACTCTTTGGTGCCTTTGTGAGCCGTGCTGCTATCAACACCGTCGATGTTTTGACACCTAAAGTGTTCATTGGGCTTATCGTTGGTGCTATGCTTCCATACTGGTTCTCCGCAATGACCATGAAGAGTGTAGGCAGTGCTGCACTCAAGATGGTGGAGGAAGTCCGCCGGCAGTTCAATACCATCCCTGGGCTCATGGAAGGAACCACAAAACCTGACTATGCAACTTGTGTCAAGATCTCCACTGATGCATCCATCAAAGAAATGATCCCCCCTGGTGCTCTTGTTATGCTCACTCCACTAATCGTCGGCATTTTGTTTGGGGTTGAGACCCTCTCAGGAGTCCTTGCTGGTGCTCTCGTCTCAGGCGTTCAGGTTGTTTCTGTTCCTATCAAATTTTGGTACTCTACTATAGTTGCATCAGGCTTTTTTGCTCATTTCGTTCCACATCAGGCTTTTTTGCTCATTTCGTTCTACTCTTTTTTAGATTGCCATCTCTGCATCCAATACTGGTGGTGCCTGGGACAATGCCAAGAAGTACATTGAGGTAATGTTGCACTCAGACTATACTGAGACACTTTTTTTTTTTGACAGTTTGTGCATATTAATTTATAAAACTTAAAAAGCTGTTCTAGAAGTACTTCATTTACTAAAAAACTTTTGATATTTGGTTTACTCAGGCTGGAGCTTCAGAGCATGCCAGGACCCTTGGCCCGAAAGGTTCAGACCCTCACAAGGCAGCTGTTATTGGTGACACTATTGGAGACCCTCTGAAGGACACGTCTGGCCCCTCCCTCAACATCCTCATCAAGCTCATGGCTGTCGAATCCCTTGTTTTTGCCCCCTTCTTCGCCACCCACGGTGGAATCCTCTTCAAATGGTTCTAGACCAGCAAAATGTGTAGAGCAGAGGCCATAGGTTTCAAGAGGAGGAGCAATATGTTTCAGCTGTCGGCACCTATGGCATAATGTTGCTCTTCGGGTTACTGAACTTTGTACTGGTTTACTCTTTTTTTCTTGGCCTGGATTATCATATATTTTGATCCCAGGTTTGTTTATCTTTTCATAGTTGAGCTGTGCAAGTCATTAGCTGTGGAACATGGGAGCTTTGGACAATTTCATTTATAGAGATAACATGAGATGCTGATTGATCCCAGTGGTTTTTCTCTCTTGAGAGTGATGGATATGTTCTTGCTTGAATTCATTTTTTTTTCTTTGGAAACATTGCTTCTAAGTACATTTCCGTGATGGTTTCGACAAAAAGTGGTCAGATTTTAATTGACATAATTTACTAGAACGATAATTATAGTGGTTACTGATTACTTTAGATGGATTTCACATCAAATTCCAAAAAAAAAGTACTGAGAACAATGTTGATAAAATAAGATGCAATAAGGTGATTTCTAGATTGTTCATACTATCAGTGGGGTTGATAGCAATCTCAGATACATGATTAAAGTTTTAATACTACATGCACAATTGAGTATTCTTTTTGTTGTTCCCAAACTAGGTTATGAAAGTACATCAGGATGGCTAAAAACCCCTACCTGCTAACCAATAAAGCACTACGCATGGGTGAACAGAGCTGGATCACTGCAATTAAGGTGGTACCACTTAGTAGCCATTTGATCATTTCCTCTTCTTGGTGGGCGGTTAGGGGTCCTCGTCATCCTCCTCCTCTTCCTCTTCCTCATCTTCCTCCCCATCATCATCTTCATCCTCTTCACCGTCGTCATCATCATCATCGCTTTCTCCTTCACCATTGGCTGCAGGATCATCATCGTCATCCTCTTCATTCCCTTCCTTATCAGAGCCTTCTTCATCACCACCAGCATCATCCTCATCTTCTTGATTTTCATCATCCTCTTCGTCTCCCTCACTATTATCATCAGATTCCCCATCATCCTTGTTCTCAGTTACAGTTTCATGTTTCCTATTTCCCAAAATCCTAGTTGGAATGGAGACAAGCAATCCTCAGTTTCAGAAGCGACAATAAACAAATATGGCTATGGCTATAAGGATGACAAACAATTTTGACGTGCACAATATAAAGGTATACCTATTTATTAAATCCTGCTCTCCACCAGACGTAAATATTTCATTTTGCAGTGACAATATCTAAACAAATAAAATCAGAATGGCAGGCAGAACATTACCAACCTCAACTCACAAAAAGAATAAAGCAGTCATGACAACAGAAAACGGTCACAAGATCATTAAAATGAATAAGTTATGCTTTTACTTCTCTCAATAAAAATGAAGTCAAAGCATGCTTCCGGATAAGAATAGTGCTACTTGTTAATCAAGTTACTTGATTTCAAATGAATATTATGCTCCAACTAAATTTGGTCAGCAATAAATAATATTTATGTTTAGCGTGAAAGATGTATCAACATGTTAATATTTCAAATATCTTTTTGGTAATATATTAGTTTCCTACGAGGGTTTAATGGTCAATGTATACTTTGAAGTTCTTCAAATCCTAATAGAGGCTTCCTCAAATTCTAATAGAGGTTTCCTCAAATTCTAATAGACCCAATGAAATGGAGGGAGCACATTACAACAGCTCCATGATTTAGCACTTGAAGAAAAGACAGAAAAATAGAACAGGAGCTCACTTAATGCCATTAACACGACATTAAAGCAAAGAAAGAGTGCAAAGAAAGTTACATGCTTGCTAGTCCTACAAGACTAGCTCAATTATTTTTCCAAGGGCTTCAATTGGACTGAAGATCAGCTAAGAAGGAGATACATGCGACATCCTTTGCAATACCATTGCTGGTACAGAAATATGTAAAGGCATCATATCATTTGGCTCAATAGAAAATCATTAATTAAATGTCAAAGTGTTTTTTTGGGTCAAGAAACTGCTGCAAGCATGGAAGTTTTTTGTGCAAACGAAAGATGGATTCATAAGAACAGTTAAAATTGTAAATAGACGAGAACATTAACATGTAGGATAGGTTCATCTTTGACCTCAAAAAAAAAAAGCCTTGCTACCCAAGCAACAAACTAAGAAATTTGTCACTCACACGCTGACTTGGTAATGGCATAAAAAAATCCATAGGAAAAAAAAACTAATGTGTCCTGCAGAAATTTCACAATAAACAGTTCGAGATCACTAGAAAACACATGATTCAGGAAAATTCGTGCAATCCAAAGTTAGCTTACCATGTTTCCAGGCTAACCGAGGATATCATCATCCATAACATAGCGATTGCACAACAACCCCAAATTCTACCCATTTATTGCAATATCCTTCAAAATAATAAAATAATTCACCAATGTAATCACTAGTGCTCCATCTAGCGATATTTTCATGTGAATTCTTTGTGACAATGGAAATTTTGAAAAGAACAAACTAAATCTGTGTGAGTGACAATAATTTCTCTAGTAAGCGAAGCATAATGTACAGTAAAGATAGCATCACTAGAATCTCATTGCATCGCAAGACATCAGTGCTACAACTACCGCACAGAGTTAATACACAAACGAGAACGGAAAAAAATGAGGAGTTTTCTTTTACCAAGGCAGTGAATCCAACAAGCGACTTTTGTACCTCCAAGGCCGCCTCAGCGACAAGCAGCAGGACCAGTTCAGCGGCCTTGCCACCTCCATTAACCTTGCTCCCATGCAGTGCCTCCATACCCAAAGCAGCTGATTTTTTACCAACAGTTAATTTTACTAAATTAAACCGAACGAATCGGGAAACGGAAAATTATAGCATAAATTCAGAACCTTCTGACTAAACGAGATCTACAGCGCAAAGTAAGGAAATTAACAGCGGCGAGCCTAGCGTTGGACATGACCGCAGGTGTTCGATCGAACCGCAAATTTTCTTTTGTAAATTCAATTTTTGGCTAGAGATCGCTCTAGAACAAGTGTATTTCAGCGGTTAAAAAATGAAATAAACAGTTAGGGTTCATTACCAACGAAATGAAACAACCCTAAGTCGAATGGATCTCTGAACCACCCCAGTCGAGCGCCAATCAACAGGTAGCAGGGCGAAGACGACCGCGGCTGGCTGCTGTTCTTCGGTCGAAGGAGGCCGGCGGCGAGTGGCGACAGGGCGGAACGAGATCCACTGACGTCGAGCTCCTCGACGTCAGAGCGACGTCGGCGAGGATCGACCGTCCCGCGCGTATCACACGGCAGACGCGCGTCTGGACGCAGCTGCGCACGTGCAGCTTTTATTTTATTTTTTTTTAAATATAAAAGTTAACTTTGAAAGCTTACAAAATTATAAAAATATATTCTTGATATCCTGTGTTAATATTAAAAATATCATAATAAAATATAATTAAATTTAAATTCAAATTACAGGGTTAAACTAATAAAACAACTTTGTAAAACTTTAAAAATAACTCGAAGTACACTACACAAAGAGTTCGACGAGACGAAACTAACGGAACAATTTTTAGAAACTTTGAGAATTTAATGAAACTTAATTTAAAGTACTAAAGATTATCTGTTAAAAAAAATTCAAAAAAAATTAACAGAACAATTTTAGAAAAAATTAAAAATAACTAAGAGGGCATATACACAAACCGTTAACATAACAACTTTGAAAAACTTTGAAACCTCAAAAAAACTTTATTAGATCTTTAAAAATTCAAAAAAGCTCTCTTAAAGCTCTAACATTTCTTAAATTTGTTCCGTTAGTTTTGTATCATTAAACTCTTCTCCTCGTGTATGTGCCATTCGAGTTATTACTAAAGTTTTCAAAGTTGTTAGGTTAATTTTCTCGAATTTTTTTGAACGATTAATCTTTACTAATTTAAAGTAAGTTTCATTAAATTCTCAAAGTTTCTCAGAGTTTGTTCCATTCGATTCGTTTTATGGAACTCTTCGTATATATGCACTTTGAGTTATTTCTAAATTTTTTTTAAGTTGTTTTTATTAATTTTTTCAAAAAAATTTTGACGATTAATCTTTAGTAAGTTCCATTAAATTCTCAAAATTTAGTTGTTATGTGAGATTCGTCTCATCGAACTTTCGATATAAGTGCACTCTGAGTTATTCCTACAGTTTCACAAAGTTGTTTAATTAGTTTAGTTTCGTTATTTGAATTTAAATTTAATTATATTTTACTATGATATTTAATATTAATACAAGATATTTAAGATATATTTTTAGAATTTTTTTAAACTTCCAAAGTTAACTTTTATATTTAAAAAAATGAAAAGAATAAAAGCTGCTTCACAGCACAGGCGCAGCTGCCCCCACAGATGCGCGCCTGCCGGGCGATACTCGCGGGACGGTCGATCCTCGCCAACGTCGATCTGACGTCGAGGAGCTCGACGTCAGTGCACCTCGTTCCCGACAGGGCGGACGAACGGGTGGGGAGGTCCGGGGGCAAGGGGGTGGGATCGGGGTTTTGTGATCTAGGGCAGGCCGGGCCTGATTATGGTCCAAGTGAGGCCCATAGAAGCCCAAAATAGAAAAAAATAATGAGCCGCCTGATCTGTAAATTTCTTCAACATGCCAAGAAACCCTAGCTATGTTGGTATAACATACTCCCTGTGATGTTATTTGTCGTCTCAGTCTTTGTGTCCGAACTCACAATGAAATAAATTGGAATTGAGAGTGCTGGCTGATTCAAGTCCAAACGGAGGGGTTCTGATAGGTTTGATTAGCTCAATAAATATTTTTTGCTATTCTATTGGACATGAAACTCAGCTGAAATTTATTGGGTGTAGCCATTTAACATCACATGATCTAGCTTGTCGACGGGGCCATGATATGAAACTTAGATCAATTCGTCTGGTAGTAAGTAGAAAAATAGCTTCGGATTCCAAGGGGAGGAACGACCAGTTATGCAATTAACCCCTCGAAGCTTGGTGGGCGGCAACAAGGAAGGCGGCCACACCGCATCCCGTCAAACGCGAGCTCCAACGCCCTGCACGTGAGGACCCTCGCCGCGTTAACATTGTGTCAGACGCGCGCACGTGCCGTCTCCTGCCCCAGCACCGTCCCACCCGCCACGTGTGCGTGCTTCGGATTGTCTACGCAAAGGGTGTGCGTGCACAGTCGCGGCAGAGCGGCTCCCCTGTTCCCGCTTTCGTGCTCCCGTCGCTGCTCCCGACGCGTGGCACCATCCAATTGGGCGCAGTTCTGTAGGTGGCCCCGCAGGCCAGCACCGTGGAACGCTTTCGACGGCACCTAAACGTCGTTAAGCCTTCTCGGTACTCTGCTTCTTCCAAATTTCAATCCATCCGCGAGCTCGGAAAGCTCCAATTTGCCAGCTGCGACGGGCTATTTTCCTCTCAATCTCGGCCGCTATTCCCCCATTACAAAGATCAGTAACGTCCATGGAACGAGCAGTTTTAGCAATTTTGAAACTAGAACAGCAGTATTGAAGCAAATAGAATTGGAATCTCACTCATGCTCATACATGTATGGAAAAAATGTCCTATACCACAGCCAAATGTCAAGCTCCATCTCTCCTTCAAATGCATCATTGCATTTAACACCATCATTCTGTACAAGAGATTTGTCATAATTTGATTTAACTACTACATGGATTAAGAAAATTGTTTCTTTCTAAAATCAGATGCAAATGGCACGACCAAATGCAGTGATGACCAATACTATAATACTCGAAAACAGTGCACAGATGAAACTGAGCAAATAACTTCTAGTGGAATTGAAGACCAATCTGAGGTTTGAGGAGGAGGTGCCCAAAAACTCACCCTCCCAGGGATAATCGACCATTCCCTGCAAGGAAGTCAGACCATTTACATGATCATCATAAAAGTGGCATCCACATGTCTTATGAATTGGTACAGTACCATGTCCAATACAACCATGGGGCAGACCAGGAGGGGAGATAAATCAATGCATCTGGGTGGCGATTCATGTACAAACCTTGTCATATTCAGCCTGCGATAAGCCATTGCTAATCCTACCTGGAACAAACCAACAGATCACCAACTGTTAACCAGATTCAAGCAATTCATTGCAATTGCAACAATTTTGGTCAAATGGATACTCCATGGTGAAGGTTTCACAGCAGAAGAAGCTAGATGTGGTCCATTCTGAAAGCATACTCTAAACTCATGGAAGATACTGTAACCTCATATCAGCAATCCTTCAAACTTATATAAACCACAAAAGTTTGTATCCACAACATAAACTGTACAAAGTTACAAGAATGTAGTTTCCCACAAAAGAATATTGTGGAATATAACACTGAAAAAACTATTGTAGCATACAACTTGAAATTTAGAACTCAAGCAAAACAGAACCTAGAGAAACCATGGGGCAAAGCCCAAGACAGTAATTTGTTAGTAGTGCAGACAGTCGATTTATATTGTGTTGCCCAAGAAAGGCCGTACTCATCCCCACACATAAGGCTCCAAACAGGGAATCAATGGGGCTCCTTGGGCACTGCAATTGTTTAAGAGATGTGAGCTCTGTAGCCAAGGCTAGAGATTTGAGCTTTGGTCGGAAGTTAAAAGTTGGCAGAAGGGTTGGGAAACACTAGAAACAGCATCCACGTTCTCCTCACCTCCCCACCCCCTTTCTTCCTTCCTTCAGAATAATTTTTGTATGCGTTTTTTTGGCTCGCTATGGACATGTCACATTAGCGCAACCTCTAAGAGATGCAAAGAATTTCTATGTGAAATATTTGTTATTTTTGGGACAAAGAGAGAAATGTTTCATGTTCCCAAATCCCAAACAACAGTTTAAGAGATTAGAATTCAACATTATGCCTTGACAAGGACGAATCAGACTTTAGCAACGAGTGTCAAAAAAAAAAAATGCAAGGTAGTTTCTCATAATTATTAAAATTGTGATGTGTCTATGCTATCACATTGTTCATTTAAATTGATGAGTGTGGTCATAAAGAACCAATTATTCATGATGGTACGTCATTTGTACCAATTCTACGATAGTGTTGTGAGCCACAAAATTTCTATAAAAAAAATGCAACATTTGTTAAAAGACTGACCTGATGAAACTATCATGGAAGTCAGTAGTCGTTACTTTTAGATGGGAAGCAATGGTTTTTAGGGATTTTTCATGAAATCAACCCCAACAAGTTCAGTGCACGGTAACCAAGTACGAAATAAATTTTGAGCCCCTCCAAACTGAATTATATTTTATAATACAGATTTTCTTAATATCACATCCCAGCACCTACTGCAGAAATTCTGGAACATGTCCTAAATTTGGTCCATAAAGTACCTACACATGTCCATCACTCTGTCGTAAAGCAAGGTGTTTTCCCCGATAGTGCCATAGATTAAGGAGTCAACTGTCAAAAGCCCCTATAGACGCAAATATATAGCCCCCCTCTCCTTGTTCAATCCCTCTTAACAACTAAACACCCCGCCCCGCTTGCGTCCTTCATAAACTAATACATCTCTCTCTTCCTCAAAACTCCCTACCTCGTCCAAACCAGAACACACACAGAACAGGAGGGCATTACATTGACATACATGATCATGGTAAGGATTCTAGCCTTATACATGCTCTCCTGTTAACTCTCATATGAATTACCGATTTGCTGATGCCAAAGTTGTTTGGAATTTCGCAACATCAGCAGCCAATGTGGAAGCCAGCATGGTTAGAGGCTCTCAACACACAGAAGTTCTTCGTAGCATGCTCCTTCCACGAGCATGCCAAGAAGAACGAAAAAAACATATGCTGTCTTGACTGCTGCACCAGCATCTGCCCACACTGTGTGGCAGCACATCGCATACACCGGCTTCTGCAGGTACGGCGATACGTATATCATGATGTTGTCCGGCTGGAGGACCTTGAGAAGCTTTTCGATTGCTCCAGTGTTCAGGTACATCAAATAAGCATACTTCATGCATGAGAGTCCGATAATTCTTCTTGTCTCAGGCTCAAGATGAAAGCAGATTCATAATTCTGTCCACATGGTGCAGTCATATACAATTAACAGCTCTAAGGTTGTATTCCTGAAAAAGAGACCACAAAATAGGCAATTCAAGGGCTCAGGGAATATCTGTACCTCCTGTGACAGGAGCCTTCAAGAGCCGTATGTTCACTGCTCACTGGATTGCAAGGTGATTAACTACAACTTTTGGTTACTTAGTGCAATCTTATGTGACTATGCAATTGAATTATGATTACCAATAAAATAATAGAGCATAACCCATGCAAAATGAGAGAAGGGGAGCAATTACAATCTATTGAAGGTACCTAGCAAGAACAGTACCTAACCTTTTCTCTAATATCCATGCCAGCCTCTTCCTCTCTGAAGAATCCACCCATAGGACTGAAATAGCAGTACCAAGAAAAATGTTACCTCAGTAAATTGAACAAAAATATGTTGAATGAACCATTAACCATGACGAAGCATGCCATAAAATTTCGAAAATATGGATACCAGAATTATTTCACAATTTGCATATTTTTCAGGTAGAGTACATACTACGGCAGAAGAAAGATTTGAAAAGATACTTGCATCCATGCAAGACATTGCAGCTTGGTCCTGACTTCTTCATTCCTCATGATGCTGATGATGACACGACTCACTCAACCCTCGTTGATGTTGATGAGCCCATGGGATCATCAGATTCTGAGAATTTGAGTGTGCCATGCACAAATTTTGCCCGAAAGAAGCAGAGTGGCCCATATATCTGTGCACGGTCTGCAAACCGAGTCTCTGATGATGACATGGCCACAAATATGAGCAGAAGAAAAGGGGTTCCTCAAAGATCACCTTTGTGCTAATATTTTTTTTTTCCTTTTATTTACTCCTTTCATGATCTTTATCTCTTGGATTAAGCTGGTGCACTATTGACAGAATTTTGCCCTGATGCAACCATGTGATTGCAATATATATCATTGGAGGCAATTGTACCCAAATTCTTCAAAAGATGCACAAGTTTATGTTATTTATTTTCCATAGTTTTTTAAGTACATGCTGATTTCATTGCTCAGAAGAATCAATTAATGTCCACAGTTGTTTAGTAGGTCATTAACTACAACTAAGAACTGGACATGGTATCCACTATGTCATTGTTCTTAAAGCTTGACATGCATAAAACTATGCCCAATAGAAAATGCATGAGTTATAATGATTAATTCCCCAGAGTGTAATTTTGTACCTAAGCAAGGAACAGGTCCGTAATTTTTCCTTTGGCATCCGCTAGCTCTTGTCTTCTTGATTTGATAGTGGTTCCTTGAAAGTCAAGGATGCTTCTATTACCTAAAAATGAAACTAAATCTGACAGCCTGAAAAAAATAACAGAACCCAAATTTCATCACCACATCTAGTCAAACATGGAATCAACTAAAATCTTTTGGGACATTACATATTTTTTTAGTAACTAGAAATCTACAAAAAAGTTTCCAATGGAATAGTTAAGCATGTAGTAATATATTTTCATGTACAACCAGCAATGAGATCAGCAGAATTTTATAATGGCCTGAAGTCTATAACAAATGCATTAAACATATTTGGAACACTACCAGTTTGTACTATCGTGAAGAGAACCAAGAGAAAAATAATTCTGATAGAATACTGCTAAGTGGTATAATATTCATCACAAAAAATTCTTAAATGGCAAGAAATAAAAATCTGCAATGGGTAAAAATCATTGCTCTTCATTTCAAAAATAAGCCCTCTACCAATTTAGATCTTCCATAATCTCTATAACTCACGATGCAAGGTAGTAGCACATAGAAAATGCAACTTACATTATAAAAATGGCATCCAAGAAATATATTTAATAATGTAAGAACTGGCCAGTTACGTATTTCCATAGGCAAGAGATATGTGAAACATAGCAAAAAGACGCAGTCGTCATAACCTATTGACAGAGGGAAAAGCTTTTCTCCCACCAAAAAAAGGTCTCAAAAGTTGTTAGTATCATAGCAAGACAAACACTGTTGGATCTTGCCGATAATATTTTTCTTCGCAGGGAAGCATTAAGAACACAATGTTGATAAAACTTCAAGCATTGGAAGTTGAGCAATTAAAGTTTTAATTAAGGAAGCCATCAGTGGTGCCTACTCATATCATCTCGAGATCAGGACATGAGACTAATATTTTTTTTCATGCACCTCGTGATATGATTCGACACATATAGCTGGAAAGCTCAGGAAGTGCACTCGTGCGCGTCATCAGCCAAATATTATAAGTTTATTAATATAAGCTAGTGTTGATTAAAACAGTGAAATCATTGTCATCATCTCATAATGATGATTAATTAAAAAGCATTGGCCTAGTTCTTCCCCCTTGACTTTGACTGAACCAAGCATATTTCATTCGCATTTTCAGTAAGATTTTTTACTTAAATCTCCATAAGCATTTAAAAATTAAAATAACTTAATTGTGTCCATTGTGCTGTCGTTGCTGTAACTGGATAAATGGACAATTTAATTTGAATGCAGATCTCAGGTTCATGCGAATTAGTACAGTCAAAAGCAAAATAACATTAGTAACTAGGCTACCATGCACATTACAGAAGAAAGAAGTCAGATGGAATATTCAAATATCACCAAAATGGTTATAGTTATCTGGTTATGTAGATTTATATTTGACGTAGCATTCATTTGGGATGGGGAGACAACCAAGCGGCAATTTATCATGCCTTGTCGTACATGTTAAGCCGACCTCAATAAACCACTCTGATCATATCAAATGGGTGTTGTACTCTTGTTCAATTCATACTAGCATCAAACAACTGAGTTAAAAATGGTCAATCATGTTTGGACAGAATCAGGTATGCAGAACAAGACGATAGTTCTACAGTAAAAAAGACAACAAAATTAATGCAGGCAGCAACTGAAGCAGCACAAATCTCGATAAGGTTGCAACAAACCGGCCATGATCTACTCAGTCCTTGTGATCAAGAATATGCAGCCATTGTCTGAAATATAAGACAGCCACAACATTCAAATATCCATTGTTATTGAGAATTTTGGATGAATAGAATTGATGTGATGTGTCATAAGGCTAAGGTCTTCAAGGATGGAACATGCAACTAATCTATATGGCTTTGAACGATAGCAGTTTCACAATAACTGTATTAGTCCCCATAAACTAATTTAATAAATATATAGTTCTAACTGGTCCTGCTGTGATGGTGCTAAGTTACACATGTTTATTTAATAGTGTAATCATTTTAATGAAAACAGCAGAGAGAAATTGAGATAGAACAAGATTATGCTGACTCACAATTTAATCTGCCTGGCTAGGCCTTGGATGGCACAAATCCTAGACTCCTGACCTAAGAAGTTGGTGAGCATGAAGGACTCAAACGTAAGATGCATTCTGAATTCTTTTACATAGACAAGCCTATATGTGCTGTCCAAAGTCCAATTGAATTTTTCAGAGAGCAAGCTTATAGTATCATAGTTTAATAATTGATGGTGGATTCTCACACGATCCACCCTCACCACCTCACCATAATCTGTAGAGAAGCTTAAATATCAACTCACAAGAAGCATTTCTCTGAGAAAAATCAGCCTACCGGAAAAAAATGGACTGGATATGCGGTTTTGTCATCCATTGCCATCGCTGGTTGAATGATTCAATCCAAGTCCCCAGAGTAGCAATGCCCAACAATTTCCATCCCGCATTCACATGGCAACCAGCCCTAGATAAATCATAAATGTGCTCCACCGCGCTATGGCATTACGTCGAACGCGTGGCGGGCAGCCCAATTTCCCAGCGCCAAGGAACAAAAAAAAATGCTCACCTTCATCAACCTTAGCTGTTTCCACTACCTCGCCACGCAGCAACTGCGCCAGAGAGCGGGCCAAGCAGCGGCATCCTTGCTCGCCGGCGGCGTGGCCGCGTGGACGGAGGCCTCGGAGCCTGCGTGCGCGGCTTCCTCTGCTTCGGGGTTTGCCTCGCCGCCTCCCGAGCAAGTGGTCGTTCCTTTTTTGCCACTGACAGGTGGGCCGTGGGCCTTACTTCTGTCTAAAACGCTGGGGCCCTTGTAGGTAACAACGGGATTCCGAGAAAACCCTTCTCTCTTCGCCGACGGAGTCGCGATTCCGAGAAAACCCTTCTCTGTTCGCCGACGGCTCGACTCCGGCCTCAGCGCCCCCTTCCTCCGCCAGCTCGCTCGATTCAGTTCAGTCCTCGCGGGAGTCTTTCGGATGTTTGGCAGCAGAAACCATGTGTTTCAAAAATTTTGTTACTGAACCCATAAATTATAAACATATATAATTTTATATGTCATTTATATAGATAATAAAATTATAAAAAAACAATATTTTAAGTTTTAAATATGTAAATTCTTCTCCTCACGAAATCTCCCATGAAAAGATCCGTAGCGTTGTCCTCCTCCCTCCACCATAATCAGCTTAGTGACTCTTCGTCTGACCAGTGCTGACGTGACTTTTGTGCTGTATACTTTATAACGTAGTTATATTATACTCAATCTTTTAAGAAAGTTTAGATAGAGATGTGATCTCAGAAGAAACTATGTTTTTTTTTAGCGAATTCTCCTCACCTGTCACTTTCAAAATGGTGTCGCTGTCTGTCACCTGATTGACCACCACCATTATAGTCACCACCATTATAGTTATACAGAGAGCACGATGATCACTCTGCTGCGGCCCGCCAGCTCTTCGATCGTGTCCACCGCGACTAACACATGCAAAATACTTTATCCATCCTCAAATTATAAGTTATTTTAAACTTTTCAAATTTTTTCAAAATTATAAATCATTATTAATTTCTGAGATATTTTTTTTAATACATTTTTACTCTATTTCTCTTCTCCTCGTTTTAAAAATTATATTTTTTTCACTCTTCTCAATTTTTGTGTTCAGCTAAAAAAAACTTATAAAATAAGAGCGATAGAGTAATTAACACGGCCAGCTCGCGCACAGCGTTGTTGGTTTGGTTAAGCTAGCGTACGTAGCGGCCGGCCGCGATCAGAAGAATTCAGATCGATGGAGGCGATGCTTCCGCACCGTCACTGTCGCTTACCTCGCAGCTGCGGGTCGCCGTGTGCTGCTGCTTCGGCCAGCAGGGCGCCGGCGTCGGGGAGTTCCGCTACGACCCGCTCAGCTACGTAGACGCAAAATTTCGACGACGGCGCAGATGACGTCGACGTCGAGGTCGAGGAGGAAGAGGAGGGCGTCTACGCTGGCCGCGGCGATGGGCTCGTGTAGCAGAACTTCTCGTCGCGGCTGCCGACGCCGTCGATCGCCGGCCTTCGAGGTCGCCTAGCCGTTTAGCGCCTTGTTGGGGTCAAGCATCGTATATGTGTAATCTTGTATTCCTTGTTATTTTGATTCTGCATGTGTTGCAGAAAGTAATACCATGAACAGCTCCGTGTAAAAACTCGGTTGTTTGCGTGATCGATAATCGATAGCGTATTTGGAAGATTTGAGCTTGAGAGATTGATCAGTTCTATCCGTGTTGCGACTCGCGAGTCATACGTGAATTGGCGCGAGCACAGCGCCACGAACAAATATGTAGCCAAGCGCATTCCATAGCAGTACACAATATACGAAGAACAGTCATCTGCTCCTCCGTCTTCCTTCTGCTGCTGCTCATGCTGTGCCGCCCGTCGGTGGCCAATGGGAGGACTGTACGGGCGGGTAGGGCTTCTCCGGGACCTTCCTCTCAGGCCGTCAACGGCAGCCTCGGGTCAACGAACGGTGGCGCCGCCGGTCGTCCGGCGGTTACGGCGCCTCCTCCCGTCGGTAGGTTGGCGGTGGCGGCAAGCAGTGTGGATGGATGGATCGTTGCTCGCATTTTTTTTGGAGGATTTTAGTGTGTTCGTGCGGTGGTGTTTCTTGGTTCTTGCTTAACCGTATGCTACTGCTGCCCTGCAAAATTTTCAAAGAATTTCGGTGCTGGTTTGGTAGGCCGTAGGCAAGCCATTTCTTACTTTTGGAAAGGTGGGGAAGACTTCATCTTGGGGTTGCCGGATTTTTCCAAGGTCGTTTCAGATTATTGTGCTTTCTATATCGATAATCTAATGCGGCCTTAACTGGGAACAAAATGGTCTTTATGCTGAAATTGTGAAATTTAATTTTTAACGTCTGTAGTTCTGCCTCGATGAGTTTTGAAGAAAGCAGTGAATGCACCTAAAATAATTTCAAAATACAATATTTCTGGGTTAAAGATCGAAGCTATTTCTTGGGAACTCCAATTTTACTGATGAAGGTTTAGTTTTGCTCAGTTCAGTTTGTTTCGAAATTGTTCAGTGGTCATAGTGGTGGAGCGGCACCACCACCTCCGCAGGGAGCTTATCGCCGCCATAGTCCTCTCCTCCGTCGCCGGTGCCACTGTCCTCCTCGCCGCATTGTTTGCCTGCATCTTGTGGCGGCGATCACGCCAAGCTCTTGACTTCAAAGGCACCCAGAGCTCAGGTAATTGGCCTTTCCCGCTTCCCTTGTTGACTTGTTGCCCATGTGATTGCTTACCAAGCTGCCGGCCCACTTTTTTTTTTTTTTTACAGATACCACAAGGATCGCATTTGTGCCAATGGTGAATGGCTTCGACTCATTCAAGACTAGCAAGAAGGGGGCTCCGGCGATGATGGATTACGCCTCGTTGGAGGCGGCAACGGGGAGATTCAGTGAGAGCAATGTGCTTG
>BCLG01003262.1:0-21018 GCA_001602295.1 Zoysia matrella
AAGATTCGAAATAACTCGCTTGTTAAATTTGTAAGGTGTTTAATGCATTTTGTTGAGAACGATTTGCCAGAGGTACGTAGAAAAAAAACTATACTTTTTAAAGAGTAGAAATTACTTAATTTTTTAGGTAAAAACTTTATCAGGTTTCTGCGGCCCAATCTTAGATTGTTTTCCAGTTCCGCCACTACTCGTATCAAATATTGTTTTCCTGGTAAGAATGTACTCCGTTCTCAAATAAGCGATATTTTAGTAGGGGGTGCAAGGGGGAAATTGAGTACAGTACATTGGAATTGAGATAAGTAAAGAATAAGAGATAGAGATAGTATCGTATTAGGAAGTGATAGCGACACTCTTTTTTATAGTACATTTGGAATGGAGGATTTCCAATGGAAAAACGTACTCCAGGAATCTACGATCCTTTGATCAATAGACACATTAGAACCTTTGTTTCATAGGAAGTTACAGTCTTACAGAAAAGTTTCCACTACCACTGATTTCATAGGAAATTCACAGGAAACAAAAACGTGACCTTGGACCTCATTGGAAAAGGAAGATTCCAAAGAGGCGGTCCTGAGTAAGCAAATGGCCTCTTTGATTCACAAGGAACAAAAACAAATACTCCTACACTTACTAAAACGCCACACCTGAGATGTGGAAGATGATACAGCAACTAAGAGGCAGTCCTGAGTCCTTGACAAGTGGCCAAAAATACAAGTTGGTTGCAAATACATTTGAATATCTAATCTTCATCATCATCTGCAGAAAATGAAAAGGAAGATTGTCAGATGAGTACCAAATACATCTGCTGATTGAAATGGTGTGGTTAAAACAGTTCAACGGCACATCCATTTCAATGCCAGCTAAACATCCAAATCAGAACTACAACATCATCCAGGTACATGCATTTTGCAGCCCTGCTTTTTGTTATCATCACTTTCTTACTAAAATGGTAGTAACACCTTTCAACTTGAATATCCTGAACATAAATCTATCTGCAGACTTCTGCCTCATTTAGGTTAACAGAAACAACGTAAGTTTGACATTACCTTAAACTCCCTTCGGTTCACAAAGAAGGTCGTTTTGAACAACAACACGGCCTCCTAAGCATAATTTTGACTTCTATTTTCTATAACAATATTTATCAAAAAGTAACATAGTTACACTTTTATCAAAGTACTTTGTAAGACAAATCTAATCATATAATTTTTATAATCATAAACTTAATATGTTAAAAGTTATTTGTAGTTTATATTCCCAATGTTTGACTAAAACATTGTCCTAAACGACTTTCTTTGTGAACCGAAGGGAGTACTTTTTAGTTGGTTCCTATCTTTTACAAGATATATCATTGCTTTTCCACGCGTAAAAATTCTATCTAGACCACTACTTTGGATGCACTTTTCATCTAGACCACCACTCTGTCAATGATATGAGGACCAAATCCCATGTCACTGACTAGCTTGACGATTTAGATGAAACGTCTCCTCAATGTGATGGTATGGATGCAAATAGCTTTTCCAATTTTCATGGAACATAAACTCCAATTAACCACTCAAATTCTTCCTGTTATTTGTCAAATTCAATGCTCGACTGACATTTCAAGGGCAATGGATATTAAATATTAAATAAACCAGTTTATAACAGAATCTGACAAGCATCAGTTTCTGTTTCATTAAAAAAATCAAAACAAATAATGTAAGAAGGAAATTTACAAGTAGATTGAAAATAATATGAATTTCCATAGGCCTCCTTTGGAACAGAGGAAATTTTCCTGTTTTCTGTGATTTCCCGTAAAATTGAACTGCTTCATGTGAAATTCTGGTTCATCTAAGGACCCCAAAGGCCCAAACCAATAATGACACAATGGAACGAAAATAACAGGATGAACATGTCACAAGTATTTGTCGGTAATTCACTACTCATATTAAGTGATCAGCAATCCAATCAATGCAACTGGTCCTTGAGAACTTCTGAACAAGGAAATAAGACAGATGAAAAAAATTATCTAAGATACAAGAAAGTGTGCACAGATTCAAACAAGGATACATTTAGGTTCGGATTTTGTTCAAGGATTTTCTAAGCTAACACAGATACGGCGAGAGAGCATGAACAAGAACATCCTCCATCCGAGATAGCAATCTGACTTAGTGGCTTACTGGAAAAAACATCAACGTAGCATGGATAATATACTTTTTCCCATATCACATATTAAGGGCTTGAGATTTCATGGGTGAATTCACTATGACTGCTATTTGGGAATTATGGCATAATCTGATGTAACTGCATAGGCAAATATCAAAACTTCAAAAGATCAACCAGCACTTATTTTTTAATCTGTAGGGATTCCCAAGGATATCCCGTCATCACAAGCAAAGTAACAGCCAAATCCCACCATACAAATCCCCATCTGAGAGATCTTAAGGGCCCCTTTGGTAGAGCTCTCAGCTCCTGATTTTCTGAATTCACTCTTGATTCTCCTGTGAAGTGATTCTGTGGCTGAAAGTGATTCACTTTGATTCTCTCGAATAAACTCTTAGAATCAGAACAGAGAATCACTTCACATAATCAGGAGAAGCTACTTTTTTCAGCTCCCAGCTCCTTAGTTCATTTCAGAGAACCACTTCACAAAATCAGACAAAAATCACTTCTCCTGAAAAACAGCGTTTGGCAGAGCTCCCCTGATTCTACCTGAGAATCAAGAGCTGGGAGCTCTGCCAAAGGGGTACTAATAATGCATCAAATTTCAGCTGCAGCCTTGTTCCAGTTTTGGGTCAATTATGGATTTGACATAGCTCTAGAAGCTCGAGGGGAAATGCAAAAATCTAGATGTTTATTAGGAGTCTTTGCCTTAACCAATTACCAGTGACGTAATGGGCAAAAAGCTTGAGGCATTTCAAGTACTTAAACTTCATGTTTAATCATTGTTCCACGGAAAACTTTGGGATCTTTGCGACTCTACATCTTAGACTATATTTCCATTCCAATTTCACTAAATCTAACAATGTAGAGAACTTGAAATTATTTCAAGGTCTGTCCGATACATCGATTTTTGTCTCAGACTTTGAAACATGAAAAATAGATCTTATGTAGATCTATTTATCACAGCCACCAGGAAGACCAATTAGGCCATGTTATAGGGTTTCAAGGACTTCAAAAGACCAAATGCGACATATGAGCAATTATCCATGCGCTCATTACTGATACACCATAAACAGCATTGCAAAGTTGCAGATCATGAAGAGTTTGGAAAACCCATGAAATCCTAAACGGTTAACGGTGGTTAGATGGTGACCCTCCATTTAGGTTTTATTTTCACTTACAGCCATTTAAAACGGTTTAATCAAGCTTAAAACGGGGGTTAAAAGGTTTAAACACGGGCCTAAACTGTTACCCTCCGCTTACCGTTTAAACGGCTGTTTAAAACCGTTTAGGAAAACCTAGTGGACATACAAATCACTAGGAAACTTTACTAGTTACATTCCTAAGATGAAATGATAAATCACAAGGGGCACTACTGGCATTAGTGTAGCAAACACGTAAATACAAGAATGCAAATACCAAAATGTCAGAGGAAATAGGCACGAACCAAAGTAGCGGCGCTCGTTGGCTTGCTTTGCACGCTCGAGCATCTTGTCGAGGTCCTCCTTGAGCTTCTCATCCCACTTTACCAGCTGGTTGACGAACACTGCACCCAGACCCATCCCCAATACATGCTCCCAGGGATCTAGAACAAATAAGAAATGAAATTGCATCAGGAGGAATCATAAAATATAAAGGGATACTGACACAGAGCTAAGAACTAAAATCATGAACATCTAAAGGAAACCCCAAACGAAAAGGCCTATAATTTCGACAGGACAGCCCTCAAATAATGTGAAATGGTTTAATTAGGATCAGGCTGAAGAAAAACCAAATTTGTAAAATATGTGGACCAAATCCCCGGATGCCGCCAACAATTCAAGCCGCAATCCGGAGTCCACGGAATCTAAATCAAGAACCACACCGCATCTAGGACTCCTGAGACCAACCAGAATACTACAGGGCAGGTGCAAGACACCGCAGGTGAGACGGAATCAACTCAATCAAGCGCCAGGACGACGCACAGAGCGCGGACGCAACGCGGAGGCAGATCAAGAAACGGAGAAAGGAGCACGGGGATGGTTAAGGAACGAGAGGGACGGGAGCTATACGGCGCATGTAGGGGAGCTTGCGGAGGGCGTTGGAATACATCTGGGTGCCCAGCCCCAGCATGGCGCCGATGATCGTCGGCGTCGCCGGCATCTTGCTCCCTGCTCTCCTGTCCTGTCCGGCGGACGGGAGGCCTGGTTGCTGTGAGGAGGCAACTGCGCGAGGTCGGGGAGTGGTGGGAGCGCTTGCGAGAGAGGAGTGGCCTTGCCTCTATCTGTCGGGCTTCCGTGGGCTTCTGCTGGGCCGTAAAGAACGTGCGATAAGAAATGCCCGTGGGCTGTATTTACTGCTCCATTAGTTTTTTTAGATGCTGTGACTTTTACATCCGTATCATGAACGGATTTTTCATCTATATATATAAAATCAAGCCAATCAATATGCAATTTTGTGCCACATGTAATTGACATGGTCTATTGATTTAGGTCCTGTTTGATATGGCTTTTTCATAGACTTCTCCATCGGCTTAAGATATCAAATGATTTAGAATGAATTGTTTTTATTTATTTTTAGTGTGAAGCCGCTTGAAGAAAAGAGGAGAAGCAGTGAGCTAACAAAAGGTAGATTCATTGGTTCTCTCTATCTCTGTTAGCACTCAATATTCTAAATTACCTCATATTTTTATGAGGGTCTTTTTTACCAAGCGTTTTCATATAAGCTAGAACCATAGCCAGAAAAATCCTTTTTTCTTTAGGCCGGGGCCAAAAACTGTTTTTAAGTAGTCCTACCAAACAGGCCTTAATAGTTGAGCTCCATTTTCCCCTGGAAAGCATCACAGAACACATGAGCACTCATCTCCATGAGCCGACAGCCTGTTCCTGTAATGCTGTAAAAGATTGATTCTCATGGTCACTCATCTCTATGAACACACCCAATCCTTAGGAATCCCTAAGCAGCTAAGCTAACTCTCAGTTGCGACATGATTTCTATACACTAGAGCAATTAATTACATTTGAAGCTTCCATGGAATTGTTCACCACCCATGTAATCAAATATATTTTTCAAGTAATTTGTACTCTCTCTATTCCTAAATTGTTTTCACTATTGACTTGAAATATCAGAATTAATTCAAATGTGTAAAATTATAAATTATAAGTAGTGTTTCAAATACCTTCAATAATAAAGCAAATTATAAAAAATATATAATATTTATCATAATTTAGTAATAAGATGAATGTCAAAGTTTATATTAGAAGTCAATAGCGGCAACAATTTACAAAACGGAGGGAGTAATCTGCATAAATGCAGTAATCAGTTGCATCCTATTAAAGTGGATTAGTTAGATCCATAGCAACACTTTTGACAAGGTAAATTGTTTATATCGTAAAATAAGTTATCATACCGGTTGCAAACTGTAGCTATGATGTCGTGAAAATTTTTAGGCCATATAAAAGTTTCCCCTCCTTCTTTCTTCCTCTTTGATCGGATGTTTTGAATTCCCAACTTATGTCATGCACACATAAGGGTTGGATTGGATAGTTGCCTACATTTTTATGTACTCCCTACGTCTCTCCGTCTCTTCTTTTTAGTTGTTATTCTAAATATGAGTACCAAGATTAAGAATGATAAAAAATATAAGATGTGTTGAAAATCAGAAGTGAAAACTAAAAGAAGAAAGATAGAGATGAAGATGTATTGAGAATAGAGAAAAGTGTATTTAGAAGCGAGGATGACGAGTAAAAACAAAGTAATTGAGAACAGAGGGAGTACATACTTATAAGTCACTGCAAGCGTGGAACAGGAGATAAAGCATAGCATAGGCTAGGCGCGTAGCTATTCGTGTACAGAGGTCCAGGTTAAGGTCTCCTTTAGAACGTCAGATTTTTTTTTGTTTTTGTATTTTTTTTGAAATTTTTGTAAGATTTCTGCAAAAAATTCTACATTCCAAAATGAGGCCTAACAAGTAGGCTGCAGGGAGCAAAGCAGTGACAGCCAACGAGACAACGACGTCAAATTCAAATTACTAGTCGCGGACGTTAGACTGCAAATTAACAATAGGAATTTGAGAGAGACAAGTGTGTTGCTCACATTGTCACTCAACTCACTTAATAGAACTTGTAGCCATGAGAGGAATTAACTTGGTTGTGTGCGGATAACTAAGCTGTGTTGTGACATTCCGTGTGAAGTTTCGATTTCGGTGTCGGTGAAACGAATCAAATTGGATCGAATTGTTTATCTCTCAGAACGGAATCAAAAAATTGTGACGACGGGTTTGGGTTAGTGACCGGGGCGATCCAGCTGGCACCGTTCAGCATCAGATGCTCTATGGTTGACACGGTCCAAATTGGTCAACAATCCCTGCTTTACCGTGTCACACAGCCACGCCTTTTTACTTCCTCAAGTTCTTATTACTGCAACAAACTATGCTTAATTATGGTTTATTTCAAAATAGACTCAAATAAATAAGGACCGTTCATTTACTTTGATCTCGAGGTTTAAATTGTTCTTTTACCTCCATGAAGTAAAAGTTTTTAATGATTGTTAATTGTTGAACAATTTGATTTGAAAAGTTATTAGTGAGTTTTTGAAGATGACGATAATAAATCAACAGTTAAAATCAAATTCATCGTCTTATCTCTTAGGAGGTAAAACAAAGTCACTTAGTCAAATTTAAAAGAACTCTTAATTATTGGTACTGCCTTCGTTTAAAAAAAAATTCCTTGCGAATTCATGCTTGTAAAATCGGTTTAATCAAGACAATGTATGTACTATATTTTAAAAACCTGGAATTATTTCCGGATTATTCATTATAAGGAGAAGCTGAATTTGTTTCAAGCGCGAGAGGCGCCAGCTAAATGCTAATTTAGGAGCAAGAGCTAAACAGGCCTAAACGGAAAACAAGCTTACTACTCGACAGAACAGGATAAAACAGCAGCGAGGTGCCTTGCCCCTGGCGCACACCAGATGTCTGCCTCAAAAACTGTTTTCTGTTCTCCTGTAGCCGCACGTGCAAATCATCCAGGCTTCGCGGGAGTGTAACCCGTGGAATCTGGAGTGTGTTCTGTTGCAAATATTCCCCGGTTCTTGGGGCAAAATCTACTACGCTGTTCTCGATCTAGAAGCTAAGATAGTTAAATCAAGTAGTTACCCTGGACAAGAGCAGGTGCGATATAACCAAGCAATTATTCAGGTTCTGTTTTTGGACATCGTCGTATTTAATTTAAACGCAGACTACCTGGTCCTATATAAAATCAAGTACAATTTGTTCGGTTTCCCTTAAAAAAAGTACAATTTGTTCAGTGTCTTCGGTCTTCTTAAGGGTTGGACCCTGCTTAGACATCTCTCTCTCTCTCTCTTGTTTTCTTGCTCAAGATCATGGAATAGTGTACTGTGTACACGAGACCTCTTTCACCTGCAGCCCTATCTTTCCACCACAATTCAGCCTACACATCCAATAAACAAACCCCAAAAAAGAAGGGCGACAGAGGAATCTTGCACCTTAAGCTGCGCGCGTCGACGGCCTCTGCCGGCCGGTGCGACGAGAGATAGAAAAGCGAAGGTTTTCCCCCTCCTCCGCCATCGTCGTCACTAAAACCGTCTTATCTCGTTGCAAGCATGCAGAGACCTCCCGGCCCTACCCGCACGACTGCAGTGAATATGTTATTTATAAGTCAGAGACTTTTTGGAACTTGTTAGCTCTCCGATTCCAGGGCCGGATCGGCTTAATTTCTGCCAGTCCGGTGACGACAGGTACTAGCTAGCGTAAGAGCGTGTTGTGTGTAGTAGCCATCAGAGTAGACCCAGGTCAATGTGAACCATATGCAGGTATGCGTTTCTTCCATCTGACTGAGTAGTAAGCTTCAGTCTTGTGTTGTGAGACCGATCAAATCCTGCATTCACACAACTTTTTGCTCCTTCAATTCGGGGAGCATGCATGCTGCTGCTGCTGCTGTAGAAGACACGGATTCATCAGTGAAGTCACTTGATTATTCATGAAATTTCATGAAAGCTTATTTAACATTGAATCCAAAAATATATAATTTTTATATGATAAAAAATATTAATTCTTTATTATTTATAGTCAAAGTGATAAAAATTTGATTTTGATTAAACCTAAAAATACTTATATTTTGAAACAGAGAGAGTGTATTTAATCGACGGTATCGTGTTCCACTCGCCAATTACAGAAAGTCTATGCACACGAAATCTTAGTAATAACATTCATCTCTATATATACGAGTCAAATGATTTGAATTTTCCAGTTCTGAGTCGTACTCGCTGAGTTACACGCGAGATGAAAAGGGAGAGACCACAACGAGCTAGCTAGATTTAAATTCACCGCCGTGCCGGACAGTTTAACACGACGGAACGCGTCTACTAGCACCACAGTGCAGCACGTTACCTTCAGCAACGACCGAGCTGCATCATATGCAGCACCGAAACCGACAGTTTGGGCGTCGATCGATCGATCATGGGTTTATTTTTCTTGCGCTTCACGAGTCCCGGCCGGCCGGCAGCTTCCCTGCAACGCGTCCCTTCCAATTGGAAGGGACTGTCACAAGTTTTAGCAACTGCGCGGTTAGCTAGACTACAATTAACAGCAATCGATCGTTTGGTAATCTTCGCTGGCTAGTGCAGGGTTTCAAGAAAGATCGATCGAGCCCGTTGCTGGATCTTGAGTGCAATCAAAGCCATTCATCTGCTCTAGCTTTCTTTTGTTCTTCCGGTAAAATTCATATTTTCCCTTCTACACTCCACACAGTAGTCCCTCCACTTATTTTGGTACACGATTCACAATTTTTTTTGTTGCGCTAATTATTTTTGTGAATCCTGATAAACTTGTTTATTATCTATGATTGCCATTAATTGTGCATAACCAAGATAAAAACAGTCAAATTTTCTAAATCGCACGGATAAGACTTACTTCAATCACTTGTGCTCTTCATAGAGCGGATTTCTCGAGTTGAGAGGGTAGCGACGATCAAGTTTGTTCTGTGTGATGCCAAAATTCTTGTTCACGAGGTTTGTTGATATATATGACCAAAAAAAAGTGAGTGGTGAGACGACAACAAATTTGAAAGTGTGTTTACAGTGCACGCCCTTTGACTTGTCGTTTTACTCCCTCTGCTTACGAATACCTTGGTGTTTCAATTCGACACCGACAAAACCTCAAAACTGCCTCTTTGACCGTGGAATATTTCACTTGTAGTATACTTACAAAAAATCCATAAAATTACATTCGTTAGTCATATTTACACATAATCGCTCATGCGATAAATACTGTGAAAACATTGATATAGAAGGTCAACAACATTCTGATTGAAGTTAAATCACACTATGTCTCAAATGATACATTTCTGGTTAAAAGGAATATGCCTTTGTATATGTCAACAAGTTTGAGATGATTGCTATTTACACAAACAGAAGATTAGGATTCCCCTTGGTTAAAAATTATCAGTGTTTACTCTTAGTTACCAACTATAATTAACATTACCCTCGCCTTTTTGAGGGGTCACACGACTTTGTTTGGTGTTTCCTTGCTCCACACAGATAAGCATAAAGGTCAATTCAGCAGCACGAAAGAGGGTGTGCTCTGCGCGTGTTCTTCAGCCCTTACACAGTTGGGGGAGAGGGGAGACGAGGGAGAAGGGGTCGGCCGGCCATGGGGCACCACTGCTGCAGCAAGCAGAAGGTGAAGCGGGGGCTGTGGTCGCCGGAGGAGGACGAGAAGCTGCTGAGGTACGTCACCGCCCATGGCCACAGCTGCTGGAGCTCCGTCCCCAAGCACGCCGGTACGGTGACAAAATCCACCCATCGGTTCCATCTTTCTTAATCGAAAGCAAATCTTTCGCTCATGGTTGTTGCCATATATCCCGGCCATGGCGCGGGTATTCAGGACTGCAGCGCTGTGGCAAGAGCTGTCGGCTCCGGTGGATCAACTACCTCCGGCCGGACCTGAAGCGCGGCACCTTCTCCGACCAGGAGGAGCGCACCATCATCGACGTCCACCGCATCCTTGGAAACCGGTAATTTTTGCATGTCTTCTCGTTTTTTTTTCTCCGGCGAGCTGATCGACCAGCGCATGGAGCTCACAGGGATTCGACCTGCCGTCGTCTCTGCAGGTGGGCGCAGATCGCGAAACACCTCCCCGGGCGCACGGACAACGAGGTCAAGAACTTCTGGAACTCCTGCATCAAGAAGAAGCTCATAGCACAGGGCCTCGACCCCAAGACCCACAACCTCCTGCCGGCGTCTAGGAGCCTCCTCCACGGCAACGGCGCAAACCCTAGCAACCCTACCCAGTTCCACCACCCCAACGGCGGCAGCGCAGTCGCGGCCACCACGCCGCCGTTCACGATCAGCTCGCCGACCAAGCCCGCCTTCGACGCCCTCACGGTCGTGCCGCCACCGGAGGTGGCGCCGGCGCTGTACGATCTCCCAAACCCCGGCATGCTGATGCCGCAGGACCAGGCGGCAGTGGCAACGATTCCGGGGTACCCCTACTCGGACAGGGGCCACGGCGTGCTGATGAGCTTCAGGGATCAGAATGCAGGTCTGCAAGGCTCGATGGACTTCATGAACGGCTCGTCCTCTTCCTCCTCCATGGATCACGCCGTCGGCATGCAGAACGGCAACGGCTTTAGCCAAGGCATGTCCGCGGCGTTCATGGACGAGACGGCGGCAATGTGGGCTGCCACTGCAGCTGTCGAGCCGGGCATGGGCGCAGGGATGGAGATGGTGCAACAGCCTCCGCCGCCGCCACCGCCCCAAGAGCTGGTACAGGGGGAGGTGGTCAGTAGCCCGACGGTGATGAACGGCGGTGGTGCAGTTGAGGAGAAGAGCTTGGACATGATGGACGTCTCCTCGGTGTACAGCGGCGTCGGCACAAACGCAGCCTTCGATCTGGAGCTGATGGGGCCATGCGGCTTGTTTTGCAGCGGAGGCGGAGGCGGCTGCAGCTGCGGCCGTAACGACATAGATCACCTGCAATGGGACTGCTAAGCTCACTATGGTCCCCAACTCTGAAGTAGCTGTTTTTCCATGATTTAGTTCGTTCGATGCCTTCTTAATTTCCTTTCTTCGCTTTTCGATGTTCCATTTCCTGCGTTCCTGATTCAGATCGTCATTTCAAGCAAGAAATGCATGTTGAGCTGATTGATGAACTGTCTCTAATTCATCGTTCAATAAAGTTTCCCTTGAATTTCATCCTGGTAATTAACTCGTCCATTAATTCGTCATTTTATTTGTCTGCATGCTCCTAAACTCCATATATCATTTGAAATGATAACTCAGTAAGCTGGTGATGAATCAGCCGAGGCGAAACTGACATTTCTGAGCAACACCAATTCTTATCTCTCTCTCTGCAATCTTTTCTTGCAATGCAGTCAACTCATGCAGGAGGAACAAGTCAGTTACCAGCAGGCTGCAGCATACACGTTTCAACCTTTTAATGCAAGGAAAGTTGTTCATTTTGTGAATTTGTGCATCAGCATGCAACAAGTTTCTCCAACAAACAATGAACCTTGCACGCTTGCAGTAATAACTTTTTGTGTCCATATGCACCCTGCTGCAAACTGATGAGGATAGACATGCACTGCACAAGAAACAATGCATGCACCTTGCAAGCTGGCAACGTTCCAAAACCACTTGTCTTGAAAATTAACGGATAAACATAGTTTCCAAAAAAATAATAAATAACCATATATATAGGTATGCATCCAAAAAGACTGTCAATCCGAGTCATGGTGTGCGAGTACAATATTTCCATTTTACAGTAAATGTGTGTATGTATCTTGACATTTCATGTTGTTCTTTTGTTCTTTCTTTGTGAGCAGTTAACTTATTTTTCGCCTCTACTTGTGTGAAAGCTCTTGTTTGAAAAAGATAGATATATGTGAACTAGTAATAGTGTTTGTATAAGTACAGAAACTGATCATTTTAGAAAATATCAGATGAGTTGAAAACAGTTCGGTAGTAATAAAATGGGACTACAAATTAAAGAGAAACACCACCACTGTAAATATTCTTGTCTAGATATTTCAATGCATCGATACCAAATTAAGAAAGAAAAGATGTCTAAGAAAGGACATTCATGTTGAAAAGGAATATGAGCATCTTCCTAAAATGTCACGTTGGAAATCTTAGGAGATTCATTCAGTGTCTCTGTACGTAGCATGTGAAACAGAATGTAATAAAAAATAGAATATGCATACACAAAACTAGTTAAATTATTAATTATTGTGCACACAATATCATTATCGGCCTTTTATTCTGAGTTACATGATTTCGAAGTGATTTGACAGGCTTGATCAGTTTACTGATACGTATGAATTTGTATTATGATGGTAATCATCCATTCATTTGGGTTTAGTTGCTGCATGTTTGATCTGGTCTTTTTTTTTTACCACATACTACTCTTTTTTTTTATTGATGTCGTTAGGACATGAGTTAATAGTTCTTTTTTAGCTTATATCCCTTGTCTGAAACGATAACAAAATCAGACTGGAGGGAGTATATTTTTGTTGAAAAATTCCTTCATGATGTGGTGTTTTTTATGCCATGCACAATACTAAAAACATATAGATACACACATGAGCACTCACCCATATAAACAAGCATGTCTGAAACGATAACAAAATCAGACTGGAGGGAGTATATTTTTGTTGAAAAATTCCTTCATTATGTGGTGTTTTTTATGCCATGCACAATACTAAAAACATATAGATACACACATGAGCACTCACCCATATAAACAAGCATGAGCTTCTTGTCATTAGAGCGCCTACTAGAGATTGATTCATCTCAACATCAGATTCACAAAATCGCTACATGCCCCTGACTATCAACTAGGATGGTGTTTCAAGCTAAAAGGATAAATAGTCGTCCTAAATGCAACAACTCGGACTTAGGTGGACGGTTTCCATTACAAAGAAGATAACCAGTTGAGTTGCGCCCATGTTGCTCCTGACATGGGGACTTGTCATTATCCTTATCTCATTATTCTTCCAGGTTGCTTGAATCATCTTGCCTCGATCAATTGCCATGTTGTTTGGTGCTAAAAGGCAAGAACACAACCATCGTTGAAGGAGGCGTTCAACAATGATTAAATGGAGTTCCCAAAACGTTCAACTTTCAGACCTAAATTTTTAAATCACAATCTATTGAACTTTTTTTAAAAATAAAGTTTATCTAATCTATTTGAAAATTTTCCCATCGCGCGGAAACAGAAGACCCAACACGTTTCTTCAAAGAGATGTTAGCTGATCCGATGCAAAACTATACACACGCTGGTTTGCGAACATTTGGTGATGAAATATAAATGGATGCCATCTTATAGTTACTTTACTTGTTCTCAAGAATTTAACCTAGCTTAGCTCACTTGAGCACGGAGAGTGATATCAGAAGAGTATGAAGAAGAAGAAAACCAACCACACGCCAGCAAGATTCTAACAACGAATCTGCAAGAAACCTCTAGCAATAGGCAGCAGCAGCCACCAGTTGATCAATGGACAATGCACAAACTATATAAGCCGTACACTTCAGTGCAACTTCCGGTTAATTAATCAATTCTCCAAATCTCCTCAAACTTTTAGGTGAGCTTCTGTGCATGAGACGAGAGATTCTAAAAATTTATTCGAGGAGTCGTTCACAAAATGGAAGCCTCACCATGATTGGGGATGAGAGGGACACGCAAGAGAAGAATAACCACCACCATGCCTCGCAGAGATTAGGAGTATACTCCTACATTCCTAAGTTATTTGAATTTTAACATCAATTTTGACCACTCATTAAAAAAATAATTCAAATGTTTAAAATTAGAGCTCATAATTCAAACAATTTTAATGATAAAATAAATTATAACAAAATATATAATATTCATTAAACTTTTTTAAATAAGATAAATAGTTAAAATTAATGTTATAAATCAATGATGATAAAAATTTAAAAACGAGGAGAGTATAACACTGCTCAATTGGTGCAGGTTGAGACATCTCGATCCAGATGGTATCCCATAGTGGACCTCGAGCCTGGAGGTAACCATCCATGCAGATGTGAGATTTATTTTGTCATCAGGTTTCATTTTCCTTGTGCCTCAAATGTCCAGTAACTTGTAGAACCCAACCAATTTGGACAGCCTAACAGCCTTGAAGTGAAACAGCTGCTCGTCGTTAATTACCGACCACTCTACTGACGCTTGACCTATCCAGCTTCTCATGAGTGAAAAGTAAGAAAATAGGTGCTTGATGGTATAGCACCGACAGTGATTCTGCTCAGCATGTACTCAAAGCCATACACGAGCTCCAGACTCCTATTGAGCGGCAACAGCAGTGTGCTTTTGGAAATGTGAAAACAAAATATGAAGAATACTTGAATTGCCCATCTTTTTGGATCAGGTTAGGCAAGTAGATGGATCTGATTATTAATGCATACTATCTTACAGAATGACTGTAGCTGTGATTATTGAAAGTTGACGATCCAAAGCTGGTATGCTTGTTGAGTGCATATGAAAATGAGCCACTCCCTCTGTATGGAAATTAAAGAGAAGTGAAAAGTATAATTAAAAAAATGAAGAAAAAGATAGAGATAAAGATTTATTAGGAAGAGAGTGTGTTGGAAAGAGAGAAAGATGTATAAAAAAATAAAAATGACACATATTGAAGAACAAAACTTGAATACTATAATAACTTACAATTGTGAATAGAGGGAGTAGTTGGAAACATGAAAATTTTCAAAAAAAAAACATACTTAGAGATAGAAATCCACCATCCATAGTTGCACCAATATTATAGGATGCACATAAAATTATATCCAAAACTCAACTCCATTTGAAAGATACAAAATCTCAACTCAAAATTCACCATCCATAAATCATAGATGCACCAATATTATCCCTCATTATGTGTTTCCATAGCTTGTTAAAATTAGTACCAAGGAATTTTTGTAAAACTATAAGACTTGCTTGATTGTGAAATATAGAGAATTGATTTATAGAAACCATTGCCTAAAAGCCGGTGCTTTGTTTCAGCTTGGCATTGTAAAAGCAACAATCCACTCTAAAAGCTAAAAAAAAAATTCTTAGAATGATGGATTGGTGGTGTAACTCATTGTTCCATTCATCGTCAAATTCAGGGCAATGACAATTTCTTAGTGCAAGAAGCAAACATTACAATATCATGATGAGTCTATGTTCCATGTGCCCTTTGAAAGCTTATCATAATGATAAAAAATAATTACATGAGAGTTCATATAGTTTTCCTGACGGGCTGACTTGCACATTGTTTAGTACGAGTATACCCCTTTTAATTTTTGCATTCTAATTATTCATATTTTGTACTAACATTGCAGAGTTTTTGCAGTCTCTTAGAGGGCTCCTCCCTCAATGTCACAGTTACAACTACATTTCTCCATAGAGGTCGATGGACCCTATCTGAAACCTCGGATTATCATTAAATTCTCTTGTACGTATAAACCTAAACCTGGCATAGGAAAATAGAATAACTTCAGTTATAACGGGTAATAACTACTGAACTACTCAACAAAGTGTGAATCAGCCCGGTGCATGTAGCTCCCCCTTGCGAAGGGTCCCGGAGAAGAGTCCAACCACTTTGGGTCCTTTGTGCGCAGACTTGCTGTTTCCAGGACTGGAAACCGTGACCTCATGGTCACAAGGCCACAGCTTTACCACTGCGCCAAGGCTCCCCTTCTAACAAAGTATGCATCAGCCAGAAGTTAAAACCTACCGAAAAACATTTGCTCTATATCTCTTATCCACAGAAAATGATTTCCTACAGAAACGAGTTTCAAACAATTCTGAACTCCGAGCATCAATTGTTATCCATGTCGAACCTCCATCTGCGCTCCCTTCGAGAACCCTGCAATACAGCACTTGTAGCTAACAGTGTTTCCTTTCAAAGGACTCAACTACGAGCCATCGAGCACATCTCCCTAAAACTTCAATTACAATGTTTTCTAACTGCTCAGTGCACGAAAATAAAACAGCGCAGGTTACTTGTCGTGGAAGTGATCCTAACAAATTTCATATTCTGCATCTTAATAATCTATTCTTACCGAGCTATTTAAAGGGTGATCTAGTGCCAACCACAAATAAAAATAATATTAATAAAAGACAACAGCATGCTAGTTTTAATTGAGGTTCTCATAATAGAGTCATAGTGTATAGCTTTTGTCAACTTGTGCTTTGCAGGCTTGATTTGAAACAATGGTTGTTGCCCTCTAAAAATCATTATGCAATCCAAGTAATTTTTTATAAATTCTTAAAAATAGAAGGACGTGTCATGGTTAACTATATGTGTATATAGTATATATAGTATATGCAGTCACATAGGTTAGGGTTAAATAAGACTACCTAGTGTTTATCACATATTCGATAATGGGGACCCCAAACCCTTGGTCAACCAAAAAAAAAATCCCTTTTGAATTTTGATACAATTTTCAAATGCTCAATTAATACTGAATTCTGCCAGAGCAAAATAAAATCAGGAATGCAACACAAATTCTGGTTTGGGGATACAAAATCTGGAAATAATGGGATGGGCACTGCAAATGCAATGGCTATGGTTAACAAAAACCACCACCACTAGAGCATGGTCAGGACTGGACATCCCATCACAGCCTAATGCCAAAGTGATGTTTGCCATTTCGGTAATAACAAATGTGGGGAGTGGTCAAAGCACCCTATTCTGGAGAGATTGGTGGCTGCATGGCAGCTCCTTAATTGACGTTGCCGGTGCCGCTGATGTTACAGCATGAGTAGATATTTTTTGTGGGTTATCTCTTTGTTGGTTGATGGAATTCTTTAGGCTTTGGGACGTTCTTGAATCTATTGCCTTGACAACCAAATCTGAACAACATATCTGGAAGCACAAGCATCAGGTAGCTACTCATCAACATTTGCATATAAGGCTTTCTTCTATGGCTCGATCCAGTTTAAGCCATGGTGTCGGCACAGGAAGTAATGGGCTCCACAAAAATGTATATTCCTACGGCTCGCCATGAACAAGTGCACGACGTCTGACCATCGTAGTGTTTGTGTTGCATCGGATTTTGTTTTTTTCCCCCAATTAGATAAACTCTTGATTCACCCCTCCCTCTTACCCTGGTCCTGTTAAGATAGGACGTTTGTATGAGTCTTTTCTTTTTCCCTATAATACAACGATGCACAGCTTTCTTGCGTGTTCGAGAAAAAAAATGCTGAATTCTGCATGGTAACAAATGTGTGGTTACTTTACCAGTCCATTGGGTCCCTCTCTGGAGCATCATTAGCTGACATCAAATCATATGACTCCAACTCACAAGCTTGGCCATCTAGCATTTTATAATTCAGCCAACATCCTGCATAACTTGTTCGTAAGCCACAACAAAACAATATTTATTTTGAAAATATTTACACCAAGGGAAACCCCTGCTGCGGTAGGAACAAAATCAATATTTTTCAGGTTTGCATGTTCTTTCATACAATTTTTAACTTTTACACAATGTAAAAAAATGAAGACTGTACAGCAATTGATGGAACATTAACCATTTAATGAACAGAATCTCATGTGAAAGATTAATAAGGTTTTACGGCAGATAAATTAAAGATATGGTGTGTAAGCAGAAAAGCTTTGCCATCTAGAATTCAAGAACTGGGTCATGTAGATAAATAATGAGTGAAATGCATCCGGGTCCTTTGACTTTCAAAGTAATCAGATGGGTCACCATCCACGGTGGTAGTGCCACATTGGATTTATATGGCTGACAATGCGGTTTGGACCTAGAGACACATCATAGATAGATCCGGGACCCACTTGATCACTTTGAAAGTTAAAGGATCTAAGTGACTGTACACGAATAGTTAAAAGACCCCTGATGCATTTCACTCATAAATAATTTCTGCTCCAGTGTAAAAGACAAATACTAAGGCAAATTCCATCAGGTTTCGTCTTAATCATCAAATATCAAATTCGAATCTAGCACTTCATACTATTAATAAAATACAACAACTGTATTCATGATAACCAGGTTACCTTTGGCTCCATCAGGTTCTTCCCATTTAGACGAATGGATGCCATCAAAAGCCGCTGTTGCCTGAAATAATTTCAAACACGCTAATTTAAGGCAAGGTTTGATAAATTGACGTGAAAAACTCAGAATTTGCATCACATACAATTCCAATAGGGAGTTGTTCCCTGCTTGCAAGGACTGAACCTGAGCAGAGTCTATTGGTTCTTGGGAACCGGTTGCCTTCTGCACATATGATATTATTCCTATAATTACTCAATATCTCATCTACAGCATCCAATGCTACTGGTAATGCTAATGATGAGCGTATTGGATTTCCGACCACAATCACATATCGATGTCCATCTGTACCCAATTCTGCCTTCAATGAAATAGCAGAAAACAGTTTTTCCATGGAAGGAAATATCTCTTCAAATACCTGGTATGTTTTACCTAATCTTGCTCTTCTGCTCTTAAAGTTGGTGTCCTTAAGATTAAGAATCAAGGTTTTCAATGTGTCAAAAACTTCAATGACTTTTTCTCTAGGGGTTTCATTATCATATAAATGTGAGCAAAGAACAGAAAGGGCATCATATATTTCTGAAACATGAGCATCCACACATTTCCGAACAGGGCAGGATGACCAACTGATTGAGTCTACTTGGCCCAACTCTGATCTCGCTCTTCTCCATTCCACAGACCCACTTAACCTTCCAGGTAAAGATATACTAGTTTCAACTTGACGATAAGAAGAATTGCTAAGTTCTTCCAACTCCTCCTTTTCACGGTTTTCTAAGACTGAGAGGGCATCAGTTGACAGGCTAGTCCGATATTTCCCTGTTATAGATGTTAGAATAGTTGAAACATTATCTTCAGATGTAACTGTTCGCCTAGAAAGAACCTGCAATGGCATGAAACAGGAGGTAGTAAAAATCAGATTACTGTGGTCACAAAAGAAAAGGTCAAAGGTAAACTACCCACCACCCTCAACACAAGCAATAACACATAGATTTTCTACCTCATGCCACTTTCTTGTGTAGCGTTTCGTTACATCGTGTACTCCATCATTTGAAATTGCAATAACATAGTTTAATTTCTTGTTCCACCTAGACCACGCAATACAACAAGGAAAAGAATTAGGCCAACTCTAAATAGGCCAATGCAATATGGAAAAAAAAAAAAAAAAAGCAGTTATGGAGGACTACATATTTACCCTTTCTCATACAGTAGGGGATTATCATAGACTCCTTCGCAAGGATCTAGGTGCATCCATCTAAACATTCCAGAACATTGGCTTTAAAAATAAGCATTGAAATAACAAACTAAAATTTAGAAGAGGCGGCATATTAACTAACCTCCCGTACAATTTTGAAAAACATTCCGTCCACACATGATCAGTGAAATCCAATATCTGTACATTATAGAGATAAGCCATATCAATTGACTATAATATGGAAAAAATTCATCGTTTTATATTCCACTGGCATGTATCACAGAGTTAGCCTTGACCAGTGAACAGTGGATAACTTAAAAGTGGGTCTACCAGCAAGAGAGTAGCAGAAGTATAGCCTGCAGAGAAAGGCATGAGTGCAAAAAATAAACAAATATCTCAAGAACATAACCTGAAACCTGAGAAACATAACCTCAAGGGTGTGACCATCAGTGGGATGAAGCTGGAGTTTAAGCTCCATCAGAGTATCAGGGTACGCTCACCAGTCAGAAAACTCGAGCAATAAGATCATGGATGTACTTTTCTTGAGATAACGTGATCCCCTCTGAGGAGGAGGAAACCTCAATCCCATAAAAGTATGGAAGAGGTCCAAGATCAGACATCAGAAACTGATCACTGAGCTGATCCTTAACAAAGAGGATAGACTGAGAATCATTTCCTGTAATAATCATATCATCAACATACTGAAGAAGAATACGTCCTCGAGGAGAAGAATGATGGAAGAGTGCAAGATCATGATCACTAACAGAGAAGCCAGCAGCAGTGATCATCAATCCGCTTGTGTAATCAGAGAGCTCCTCACTGTATTCATCTAGATCCTCCTAATATGCAGAACCAACCTTCCTAACAGGCTGTATAATTCTCAGCAGATTTAGTGGGATCCTTAGCAGGCTTAGGCCCTCTTTGTTTGAGCTGGAGCTTTTGAGCTTTTAGAAAAGCTGGCTGGTGGCTAGTTGGAAAGCTGGCTGGTGAAATTTAGATGTTAGCTTTTGTAATATACATTTAGCTTTTCTACACATCAAAAGCTGGAAAAGCAGCCCTCAGTGAGCTTTTCAGCTTTTAGTTCATTTCTACAAAAGCTCGCTTTTCAGCGTTCCAAAAGCGAGCTTTTCAGAACCTTGTTTGTTTCAGCTTTTCAGCTGGAAAAGCCCGCTGATAAGCTGAAACAAAGAGGCCCTTAGTCGAAGGACGAAACAAATGCTCCGTGGGCAGAGGAAAACAGCAGTACAGCAAAGATTTCCACAAAAAACACTCCAGATACGAAGATCTTCACATATGAATTCATGTGCTACACACACCATGTAGTTGGTGATATCAAACAGAACTGACCAGCAAGGACGGCATCAGTACCTACCATCACTTCAAAAAAGAAAACAGAAGCTGCTAGAATGAACTCGAAGCCTAGGGGATCTGGTTAGGGGCTGGTGTATTGAATCGGATCCAGGCAGAGCCAAGCACAGGCAGGTAACCGCACAGGAATGAGCAAAAGTTGAGTCATGGTTGAGCAGCTGTCGCTTCCAGTGGGTGGCAGATATGGTTGAGCAGCTGCTGCTTCCAGTGGGTGGCAGATCTGAGCCGCGCAGGAGGAAGAGGTGGCTGGAGGCACGGGTCGGGCATCGGAGAGGTGGAACCACCGGGAGGAGAAGATGACGGAAGCACGG
>BCLG01003262.1:21118-49521 GCA_001602295.1 Zoysia matrella
GTTCAATACACAAACATCATATCTATTGATAATATTCCATCTGAAAGCTAACAAACTACGGAGATTTATGTGTATTGTATAAGACTAACCAAACGAGCTTCATATCCGAAAACTCGACAGTAGAACGTGAAGCAATTGGCCCATTCTCCACAGCGGCCTTTCCTAGTTTGTACAAGCTTCACCCAAGCAAAAAACATTGAAACAGATAAACTGACAATCAGTTTCCACTTTGGTGGTGCATGTTTAAGTATCTACTGGATCATAAAAAATCAAGAATATAGAACTAGTTACCATACCTTATGTGGATCATTGTACCTTGGGAAGCGGGTGATACTAAAACAATGATTGCACCTGAAGATAGCATGTTAGTATATGCAAATGAAGTAGAGTGATTATCCATAAAGATACTGTGAGAGAGGTGACTGATTTTTTTTTACAAAGATTCGCTTTCTCCATTATTTTATGTTTCATTCCTGAGGATGCAACGTAAAATAAAACCTAAAAAGATACAGAAAAGATGCAAATTATTTTATCAGGCACATCACTGTTATAAGGAACTACTCCCTCCATCCAAAATTATAAGTCATTCTAGGCTCCTCAAGTTTACCCAAATTATAAGTCATTCTCACTTCCAGAGACAACTTTTTCTCTTCCCGATACATCTCCACTCTATCTCCCTCCTCGTTTTCAGCTTAATTCCCGTGCCCAGTTCCAAAACGACTTATAAAACGGGACGGAGGGAGTAGGTGTCAAACTCAACATATCAACACCAGGTGCCATCGATTGATTCATGCTAGTATTTATCCACAAGGTTGTTAGGATCCCACATGCCAATATTGAGAATCTTACAATACTATACTTAAAATTTCTATGTTAATCATGATCTAAGTACGGCAGTCAAATATAAAGTGACAGCAATGAGGTTTTTAACTACTATGATTTCATGCAAAAAAATAGTACTGGGTTCCATATGACCAATTAAAAGGAGAATTACACCTCAGCCACTGCCTAGAATGAGCATGGATTGTACGAACAAAACTGAATTTGTATGCTTCAAGTAGCACCAACATGGATAACTAGATAGAAACAACAGTACGCAAATTTGAAAGGAGACGACCCATCCAAACTACAAATATGATATGAAATCAGGTAAAGCAAATCAAATAACACTCTACACGCTGCTACCTATAAATCTCAACACGTGAAGCACCAAATTCGATTTCAGAGGGAAGTAGGGTGCCCATTCCAGTATTGGATGTCTCAAGGCCACAGCTATCACAAGGTGGTGCATTAACCCATCTGCAAAGTAGCAATTGAAAGATGAAGCATATGTGCAACATGTAGATGTGCTTTTGAATGTATATAAACTGAATTCAGTATCTTCACAGCACAGTGAAGGTTTGGAATAAAAAAATTTACAGGTAATACCATAATAGGATAGAAAGTTAATATGGCAAACTTGTATAGTACTTTTATCAAAAAAATAAAAATAAATTAACAACATGTTATTATGGTTCCCTCATAATTTTTATGCTCGAAGGGCCAAGAGTAGACAAGTAGACGTGCTCTACTTTAATACTTTCTCTGTTCACAATTATAAGTCATTCTAGCCTTTGGTACGGGAATTAAGTAGAAGTGAAAAAGTGTGATGCGTAGAAAACGAGAAAAAAGATAGAGATAGAGATTTATTGGGAAGAGAGAAAGTGTGTTGGGAAGAGAGAAATGTGTATTTGGGAGTGAGAATGATATATATTGGGGAACAAAATTTGAATGCTAGAATGACAAATAATTGTGGACAGAGGGAGTAACTCCTTGACAATTTTTATTTTTCAAGTAGCAAGAGCCAAATTAGCACTGCAATTATGCACCTGTAGTTTAAATGATTTGGTGTGCCTACAAGATGAAGCTCACATCATTTGCGAAATAAGATACTATGACAAGAGGTAGTAGAAGTACAACAATTTTACCTTAGCAGTATGAAGCATACTTAAGGTAGGGATATCAGATTGAGAATAAGAACAATATATTTTAGCTCGATTATTGCAAGACCTTGATTTCATTTGACAACTATTAGATCATCCCACTTGCCACATCACATTTGTCAACAAAACAAGTGGAAATCAAACCCTTTCTCGTCAGCATGAGTTCATAGTGGATACACAAGATTTTGCTTAATGACAGTTTTTCATTAGTCCTAATTTTTTACCTCTCTAATATTCAATGATGCAACTGATGAAATTTGTTGTTTGAAGTATTACAGAAAATACTTTGCTAACATCTGCGTCACACCAGCTTAGCCAACCTCCTCACTGAGGGTTGGAGATGAGTGCAGAAAAAGCATGCCATTGATGCGATAGGGGAGTGAGAAGTGAGAACAGAAAAAAGGATGAAGATGAGTATACTGGTGCAAACACATGGCTCTGCATATAAGAGATAACCATGAAGAGGGAATTTCCTGCAGTTTCTAGTTAGCTATACATCTTTTCTAACGGAGATGTCCTATTACCTAAAATCAGAGGGTGGATATGTGCCCGGGCAGTTATTTGCACTGGTTTTGAAAGCTATGCGATGTGCGTTCAGTGAGGAGTGTAAAATGGATTCTTTAAGTGATAATTAGATGATAGTACAAATCCATATAAATATGAGTGACTGACTAAGGCATGAGTGTCAGTGACCTGAATGATTGCTTAAACCAGTAAAGCAATTGCAATAGAAAGGCATGGTCCTCTTCTTCTTTCGAAGGATTGAAGTTCCCTTCCTATTAAAGGAATCATTTGTGAGAATTACTAGCCATCAATCTCTTCAAACAAAGAACACATCATGCAAATTTGTAACAATGTATTTTTCAAATTATATAAGAAAAACCATAGCAGAAAGATTGCTAAGAGACTCATAAAACAAATCAGAAACAAAATCATTTATTACTAAACAAAATACATAACAATGTTGAAATATGAGATATGAACGGGAGACAGAAATAAAATGCAGAAAGTAACAGATGTGAAAAAAGAAAGATAAACCTTGGCCAGTGAAACTAGTGCCTTCTCCTCTAGCTCAGTTATTGGAACCGTCTTCCTTGCTGCCTCTTGTCGCATTGGATCTTCATACTACATACCAAAACATATGTCCACATTCAGGAACCAGAGAATAAAACCTAAAAGACCATAAATACTTTTAAAATGAAACACATCGTTATTCCATACCATCAGAACCTGGTTCATGTAAGGCTCTACTCTTTGTCTGAACACCTCTCCACCATCAGTATGTACAGTGTAATGTTGTAGGAGAAGTGCCTCTTCCTCCGCCTAGGAAAAATATCAAGAAGCATAGTTCTGATATGAACGGTAAAGGCTACTATTCCAAACTTTCTACTCTGTCTAATGTGCGGCCCATTGGTGGTAACCTGTGCTAATCACTGAAACAGGCTAGACATACCAAAAAGAACAACTTTATATGTGATTGTTCCTTCTTGGGAGTTTACTGAAAATCAACAGTGAAATATATCAAACTAACGTTTACACTATACACGCAAAGTTAAACCATTAGTGCCCAACAAATTATTGTTCACGTGTGGCACATAACATGGACAGTACAGTGGACCTGCGTATAAAGGTTAAGGCTTCTTCATTCCAACAAAGTTGTATGTTCCCATATAATCTGATTGGAATATATGCGATCCTGAAACTAGTGGTACCCGACTGACATATCAATTTGAGATCATCTCGTGCATCGTGGAGTGCATTTGAGGAATTTTTCAAGAATTGGCTCTTATGTGCATGATAAAATAAAAATAAAATAATATGATTTCCTACATGGCCAAGCTGTGACGAAGATGATGCAGCACCTGATTCTCATATCAAATAACAGCATGAAGCAACCTAGTCAACACTGTATCGAGTTTAAAATTCAAATATCACCCCACCCACATGATTCAAACATCATCTAAACTGAAACACAATAAGCAAATAGAACTTTAAAATCTAAACATAAGAAACAATTCTAAATTCCATCAGTAATTCTGACACAGGCCAAAGAGCAACGGAAGTGCAGGTTAATTCTAATAGAAGTGCCCCCTACGAGCTTACGGCAACATCTCAAAGCAATGCAAAGTAGTAGCCGCCCAAAGTTTTATCTGCTTTTGGGAGGGCGATCAAACCAAAGCAATGCAAGAAGCCATCAGCGCTTATATGTGCTGTTAACGACTCCTCACCTGAAGCATCTTCGCCAGCTCCTCGTCGGACTTCTCCTGCGCTCTCGCTGCCTCCGCCGCGGCGTCCGCCTCCACCTCATCCTCCTCGACGGCCAAGAGGCGCAGGAGCTCGGAGATGGCCTCCAGGTCGGTGCTGTCGTCCACCACGGACCCATCGCCCTCCACCACGATCTGCGAGCACGCGCGCGCGCGGCATCAGAGACGGGGTGCAGGGAGCACCACAGCGGCGCTCGGATCGCGGCGATGGCCATGGGTCTGGGCTTCGAGATGGGGGGAAGGGATAGGGATTGGATCGGACCTTCTGGAGGTCGGGCGGGACGGAGGTGAGGGAGAATATCTGGAGGCGCAGTACTTCGAGGCCGTGGTCCGTATCGTACTCCACCGCATGCTCCTCCGCCTTCCCTTCGTCGGCGCCGGCAGGACCCTCCCGGACCACGAACCGGCGAGCCACCATCGCGTTGCCTTCGCCGCTGCCTCCGCGCCCGCGTGTCCTTGTTGCGCGGCCGAGTACACACTGCGCAGCACGAAGGATGCGCATGAGCGAGTAGGGCCCGCTTTCCTCCCCAAGGAAAATGGGGAAAGAATACGTATTGCAGCATTAAATTTTTTTAAAAAAAATAGTATGCCATCTGTCAAACCGCTTGTAAGTGTAAATTTAGAAAAAATGAAAATAGCATATGTCAAATGGGCCCAAAAAAATATTGGAAATTTGGGACCGAGGGTTGGTACTCAAGATGCTATAACAAGAGTGTTGACAGACTATGGGCTGACGTAACTTTTGTTTCAAAAAATTCGAATACAACTTTGTAAAATACGGTACCTTTGTTTCTTATATTTTACTTTCACTTGTACCATCTGCCTTCCCTGCATTTCTAAGCAATATTTTTCTGCTGCTACTACTTGCATGTGCAACTTAGAAAATTATGATTACTTGCTAAGTCTCACGTTTTTTACTTTTTAAAATCATTCTTTGATCATTTGTTTCATTCAAAAAAAATTCTAAAAATATTATTTATTTTATTATAAAATAATTTATTATTAAAAATACTTTAAATTTGACTTATTTATTTTTATATTTTTATAAATTTTTTAAATAAAACAAATGATTAAAAGTTGATTTAAAAAAATTAAAAACATTATTTATAGTGGAACGGACGGGGTACCAGAGAACTGGATCCTCGGTGGCAGATGACAAGGCTAGCATATATCCCAGATCATTTGCAAAAGACACTACTGACTCTGACCCTGGGGGGGGCGGCGCTTTTGATGACGTGTACACGAAATGTATATTTGCTAACCAGATGTTGGCTCTTCAGTACCAGCATTATTAAATTGTTTATTCATATATGGATTTGTAAAGTGGGCCCTTTGTCTAGAGTTGGCTATCCTGATGATATATTTGCCTGCTGACCTACATCTAAGGGTGATAAAAGACTTTAACCCATAGCCCCTTTCATAAACTAAATTTTGCTTTTAATTATTTTTAGTTTAAAAATAATTAGAAATTTGGTTGCTCTAATCTGATCCGGCATTTTTCACATTTAGTTCATTTTCTCAACCCGTTTTCAGGCATACCAATATGCTATGCAGTTGACTGACAGAAAATACAACTCTTGACACCCGAGCTTCGGAGCTGGGGAAACATGATCTTGCTTCAGTTTTCCAGGCATGCGACATTACTGTTTACTATCAATATTTACAAGAGGACTATTTTGTGCTGACACCATTGACATTTATCCGAGAGGGAAAAATATCAGAAGTAAAAACAGCGTGCCAAAGTCATCTGAGCAGCACTGATGGTTTGAGTCGAGCAGCTCGGGTTTGAATCAGCCCACATTGTAGAGTAACTCGTCAAATTTCATTCAAATTCGTGAAGACTAAACAAGGCAGCATTGCAAATACGAACCTTGACATTAATAGGCATTGTTTACACTCTAAACAGCAAAGTTACAGGTTTGGATGACTGTATCCACGTTACCTGGCGACAGTATTCATTGCATACTTCCTCAGCAGGTCGATGGGATGGAACTTCTGACCAGCAATGGCAACTCAAAACATATCCAAGGTTGTTAGCATATCAAAATTTACTGATGCTGAGTCCTGCAGAATAGAGAAATCATTTATATTATAATTAGTACTCAGTATACAGGAACCGTTTATATATAAACGGATGCCCAACAATACCATGTTCCAGTACTAAAAACAGCTCAGTTTAAGGCCTTCTTTAGAACGCAGAAATTTCACAGTAAAAACATAGGATTCAGATATTTTTCCCCGCAATCCAAAGGGGGGCCTAAGTGATTATGGCTGGGATAGCTGCAGTACAACTGCTACTCGAGTACATTGAACTCCAAGCACAGATCTGCTCCACACAATGCAAATAGGATGCTGGACAAAATCAGTGAGTTAGCCAACAATCAGTCACTAGTTTTTAAAACAACATTCTGAAGGCTGGGAGCTTCGAGTGCAAGTTTTTTGTGTGAATGGCACTACACAAACAGGTGGGACCTCAAGGGCAATCAGTGCAAATTACAGAGTTTACCAGTGCAATGTTGAGTTAGGTCTGGGAACTGGCAAGTGAAGCAAGAGCGCAATTCACAAGGCAAGACTGACCCAGCAGTAAAATATATGTTATGTAGCCGGCTAGCCGCTTCTGCAATCAAAGACTCATGCTATAATGTAATAAATGTTCCATAACCATAATTTATAAGTGTAACAATAGCTTTTCAGAAGAACCAGAAATGGAAACAATACTCTAACCTAGCTTAGTACCACCCTCGGCCTCATCTGTGGAAATAAAATGAGAGTGCACTTTATCAAGGTTTAGAAACTTAACTCCATTTCTTGCTGGGAAGCAGTCCATCCAGGTTCGTAGGCTTCCAGAAACCCAAGCTTCGCCTTGTTTGGGAGGTCATGTGGATGGACAAATGGAACCCCTTGTGGCCATCCAATTTCAAGTCTGATGTTTTCGCACGGACTATTCAAAGATTGTATGTGGTTTTCACATTCTTTAAGATTGCAAAATTTCAGCTTGATGCCTTTCTTGTTTGCAATGTCCTGGACACGTTCCTTGAGCACCCTCTGCGCCTCTAGGCGAAGTCTTTTGGAAGGAGGGAGTGGTTTTGTTCTTGTATTTCCCTTCTTTTTCTTCATCACAGAGTTAAATGATGCTAGAACAAACAACTGAATAAGCCATCAAAACAAGGTATTAAATTTTAAGCTATTTTGAGGCCATAACTAATGAAAATTGGATCGATCACACTATGTGTAGTTCTTTTTTTCTGTAGACTGGGGGAGAACTGAACACTGGAGAAATATTTGATGAATTGCACTTATATTAGGTTACACTTTTCGTATAAATTATTTATAGTAGCGATACCATATTAACAAATAACAATAAAATCAAATGATGTATTAGGTGTTGGTTCCAGATGTCATCACATCTGAGAGAAGTGGAGTAACTGGTGCCAGTAAGCAGGTTTTCTTCTGAACCAAATAGATAAACAAATGGTGAAAAACATGATTTCAGGGGGCACTCTAATTTCAAAAGGCTGACATGGAGGAGAGAACCGCATAACATGCAACCAGTTCCTTATGCATCGTACGATCAGGAGGCACTAAGTCACCTGAGTCCTGTTCAACTTGTGATGATGGTTCAGCTTTATTCGCAAAAAGTTGATCAGTAGAATGATCTGTCTGCATGAAATCACTAACTGGTATGGGGACCTGAAATTGGGCATCAATTCCATGGCCAGCAGCTCTCATCTCTGAACCACTCAGCGTTGCAACTGATCTAGGCATGAGCTTGAACACCATAGAACATCGCCCGAACATACATTCCTGTAAGTTCCCCACCTCTGTCTTATGTGCAGCTGGATTTATATAACCAGCAGTTTTCTGATAAAGCGCAAGGCCAGGATAGACGATAACCTCATGTGGACCAAGATCCCCATCAACAAGAATCCACCGCCCATGCATGTCTTTGACATACAAGCCTGGCCAATCTGACTTTACTAGGGTAAGCAAGGTCTTATCTATCTCCTGATCTTGATCAGAAAACATAAGCAACTCCCCATCATCTTGGGAAGCAACGCCATGCTGATGTGCTCCTTTAAATGATGGCCTTGAATGACAACATACTGAAAGAACAGAAGATGACACCTCCTGGCTTCTCAGGGGTATGTTGTCGAGTATCTCAGTAAATGCACAGCTACGCATATTCAACGAGAAACTGACTGCTTCCAAAATGTCTCTTGAAATTTTCCCGAGCATAGCAAATATGTCAGGTAGCCCTGATGGAGGCAATTCCATTGCACCATTGGGCTCTGTCATAGTAATACCAGGCCTGTAGTCATACATTTCCAGCCACATCTGAGGATCTGCATAGTAACCAGAGGTCTTGCACCATTCACGGGTACCATCTGAGTGGGCAACCTCACTTGAATTGTACCCCCGCTGATGGAAGAAAAGGCGAGCAGAATCCAAACCGCATCTTAGCAACGAACCATCAAAAGGTGGCAGCTGAATGATAGCTGCCGAATACTGAGCCAGTGACTGGCCCAGGGTTGATACACAAATCTTATAATTGTCTGAAGGGAGGCCTTCATGCGCCGCAAGATCAACTAGGCGCACGCGGCCAAGAGATCCAATAACGCTTCTTGCTGCATCCTCCATGGGGTTTCAGACGCTCAGTTGAACTCCCAGTAAAAACTCTCCTTTTTTTTTTTTTTTGAATCGCCTAATACAAACTCTTACTAACAAAGCCGCAATAGGTAATGTGGACCTTACAACGAGCTACGGAATAAACTGAAATTGATCTTTTTTGCGTTGAAGATGAATTTGTAGTGGCACAAGAACAATGGTTGGATGGCTTATATCACAAGTGGTACTAGCAAACTAGCACACATCGACCGAATCTGCAGCTCGCTGCATGGAGGAAGAAAGATTCGGGTCGCTGAAGCAACTCCGGAATATGTATATAAAAAATGTCCAAGTAAACTACAGCTCCTTACCATCGCAAGACGAGCACGATGGGTCCGGACGGATTCCCCCACCCAGGATGTCCCCACCCCACTCCGGCCAGTGTAGGAGGGGAGGAACGGGCTTTGTTGCTATTGCTGGAAAGACTGGAGGATATATGGATTCTAAGACGAACGCGGAGCCGCAGCCGCCGGGGGGAGGGCAGGTCAGCCCGGCCGCCGGCGAGAGGTGCCTACAGAGGCTGGTGCCGGCCGGAACGGCGCATCCGTGAATAATTACTCCAAAAACGACTCGCGATTTTCCCTCGTGAATCTGAATCGTCCGTTTTAGATCCAGCCATAAAGTTATATGCGCTACCTATTTAGTCAAATATATCTTTGACTAATAATGTCAAGAAATATAAACTAATTTTAATATATATATATACACTTATTTAATATTTCTGTATGATGAATTTAATTAAATCTTTAGAAATAATTAGTTAAAGTTTTATGGTACGAAATTTAAATGAACACTTATTTTAGAACAGAGATAATAATGTTTAGTTACACAATATGTTCTGCTGTTTTGGTTCTAGTGCCGATGCTTATGTCATCGTTCTATTCCGAAAATCACCCAATTTATTGGTCAAAATTCAAAAATTAAAATTTAGATGAAATTCAGTGAAAAGCTATGGAAAAACCAATTGGTTTTGGTGGCTAGCTTATTGGTTTTACCGATTTATCGAAACATATATGATTGAAATTGGAAATAAAAATTGATCCTTTTTTTTCTGGTATACCAACTAATTTTTTGGTTTTAATTTTTTTTATTTTTCACATTTTCAAAAAAAGTGACATATAACATTGTCTTAGACCGGTTCACTGTGAAAACCAAGTAGTTTTCAACAGTTTTGTGGACCATGGTTAGTGCTTCAATCCATTGAAATAGGTAGCTAGAACCTAATTGGTCACTGATGGTGCCTTTTTTATAAATTAAATATTTTTAATCTAATATTTTAAAAAATATAAGTGTAACTGTGTTTCTAAAATCTGAACCGTTTGACAGCCATAAAGTGAGTCGCGGTTTTCGTGGCGTGACGAGGGCCCCATCTCTTGGTATCTACCAAGTAAGCAGATCATATAAATTGTACTAAGGCTTGGTAAGACTATGTCTTCTTCAAAATGGATTCGGCTCTGGCTCTGACTTCGGCTCTTTAAAAGAAAGTTTGATAGATCAGCTTTTTATGTAAATTTTTTTATTTTATAGATCTAAATAACATAAAAAATACCACATAAACGAATAACCACGAGGATCATGACTCCTAACTTTATCTCTAACTCCTCTCTGAAAATGGGCTAAAACTTATTGATATAATTTCAATTGAAACCGATCGAAAAAACTGTTTAAAAGCCCTGTCAAACAAACCTTAAACCTGCAAGCTATGCCCGGCATGAGTCGGTAAAATATAGATTTGATCAAATATAATCATAAATATATTTTGAGATGAAGTGGATAGATCCTTGAGTTCCGTTCTCAACTAGTTGTGCCCCATCCTATTGAGTTGAGATGCTGAATCCTTGAGTCTCGATCCATCTAGCATCAGATAATTGAACGTTTGTACATTTTTTGCTATTGCTGTGCCGGTGCTTTTGACAGTTCAAATAACAACGAAACCACAGTTGCTGATTTGTGCATGCTGCCTTCTGTATGGTGCGAATATAATACTACTTCGTATGGCACTACTTGAGATCCATGCCTAATTATACAGTTGATTTGGACTTAGTGCCTTGGTAATTTCGTACCTTTGACATTAATCGAACCTTGAATGCAAGTGCAAACAAACTGAATAAAAATTGCTTTCCTGGAATCTGGATTCCTACTGACCAAAATCGATACAGATCATGAAATCTAATCAACAAAAGCCCACCGTCCAAACAGATCGAACCGGAGTGGTGTTCCAGAGCATGAGCTCGCCCCTGTATCCAAGCCATGATTCAACCATCAACCCATCCAATCGCCGTCGGTTGCCGCAAATGCCACTGAGCAGAGTGACATGGAGAGCTGGTCCAAGAATGCCGGCCTCAGTTCCTGGCGTTGGGGCCGTAGCAGGCGCCGCGGACGGGGTTCCACAGCCACTGCACGAGGAACCGGCGGCCGCCGACGCCGTTGACGTTGTAAGAGCTTCCGTCGGGCGCGCGGGACACGTTCCCGACGAGCCCGCCCGCGCCACCGCCGTCGCCATACACGCCGAGGCAGAGGTCCGCGATCTCCGTGGGCGCCGTGGGCGTGTCCCCGGCGTACCACGCGTTCACCAGCGGGTTGGTGGCCATCTCCGCCAGCTCGTGCCCCAGCACGATCACCATCCCGTCCAGCCCGACGTCGCCGTTGGGCGGCCGCAGCACCGCCTGCCCTCCTCCCCCGCCATACTCGGCGCCGCCGGAGGCGAACGGGTACGCGCACTTCCCCGGGCACTGCGCGCCGCTGTTGCCGACCCAGGCGTACGGCACGGTGACCCCGACGACGGACGCGAAGGTGAAGTAGTGGAAGCCGCAGACCGCGCGGCAGAACTCGTCCATCTGCACGTCCGGCGAGGTCAGCACCAGGTACGCGCCGCTGTACGGGTCGAGCGGCAGCGGGTCCGGGTACGCGTACACCGCCGACCGGATCACGGACTGCATGTCGGAGCGCCGGAGCGTGGTCCCGTGCGAGTACCCGGTGTCCGAGTGCTCCCCGGCGACGGTGAAGGCGCCCGTCACGTTCGCGCCCGTCTGGTCCGTGTACATCCGCGGCGTGCGCGCCCACCAGTCGGAGACGGCCGGGAACGGCGCCGGCGCGGAGACGGACGCGAGGAAGTCCCGCAGCACGGCCTGCGCCGCCGGCTCCCACCGCCCGTACCAGATGATGTACAGGTTGGTTGGGGACGCCGACAGCACGGGACCCATGTGGTACTGCATGTCCACCAGCTGGTTCCCGTCCACCAGGTAGTCGGGGCCGTACACCGGCGCGCACCGCACAACGGCGAGGCTGCAGCTCCAGATCGCCGCGGCGGCGAGGAGGAAGGAGCGGTGGACAGGTTGCAGCCTCCCCATTTTGGTGGGATGAGTGGAGCGAAGAGTGAGCGAGCTACCTGAGGTTTTGGTGGTCTTCTGGTTTGAATCCTTCAGTCCTGACTCCTGTCACGCCATTTCTTAAAGCGGGGTACCCTCGTATGCAGACCACGTGCATCAATGCAATTAAAATCGTGTCGATGCTTTCAAAGCACTGTTAATAAAATGTGAAACGATTTAGGACAAAAGTAAAGATGCAAAGAGTGCTGTAATGTTAAATTTCAATTAACATCGCCGAGTTCTTCTGATAACATGGTTGAGCTTGTCGGAGCTATTTCTTCGAGACCGAGAGGGCCAAGTTCCTCTGCTTTGGAATTAGGACTACTAACAGCATGATTGTGGTACTATTTATTTCCACTGTAAATTTTAGAATCTTGCTTCTAGTGCTAACATATATGGTAGTATAAATTTTATTTTGGATTTCATTGGTTGAATCCTCTAAAATTTAGAATCTTGCAATCTACGCTCTCACAATCTTACATAACACAAAATTTCTAGATCACAATATCATAATATGTTTATTTTTTTCAATTCTTTTATCACTTTTTTCACAATGTAGTTTTTCTATAATTTTTTACAATACAATGCAATACAATGCAATAGGCACGGATTATTATCTATATATAACAGAAACAGACTCTGTGCTTAACCAATCGGAAGAAAATTGCATGTCCTTGTTATGGGGATGGACTGACGAGGTTTTGCTTCCTTCTGCCTTGATATTTTCAGCGCGGCTGGCGGCACAGGCTGGACGTCAACGGTTGCGCGTAGCTCAAAGCCGGGTTTCGCTCTAGGACCGGTGCCGCGACAGGTTATCATGGCAGTCGTCTTCGTCTTCTGCCAGCTCAAAACCATTAGGAACAGTACTGTAATAGTGGAATATGTGCTTGCATTGTGCACATATTTGTCTTTAGCCGATTGTTCAAAAAGAAGATTTGTGCTGTTCGGAATACGGCATTGTTTGGAATGCGGGAAATTATTCTATATTTTCTTTTTTCTATAAAATTAAATTAATACCTATAAAATTTCTTTATAATTTTTATAAAATTTATTATAGGTTCCAAACGTGTCCTACGAGGACGATAACTTATCTAGAGGGAGAAAGAGAGAGTAATCTTGTTGGAAGCACAAGTGATTTCCTGCGTGCATCTAAGGAGCATCTTGTGAGCCCTGCAGTATGAAAAACCTTTTGATCCGTTTTACGACTACTCCCTTCCGTTTTTTTTTATTGTTGTCACCTTCAATTTTTAAATATAATTTTGACTATTTATTTTATTAAAAAATTAAAAAATTATATATATTTTAATATAATTTGATTTATTATTAAAGTTATTTAAATTATAATTTAAAATGTTACACATTCGACTAAAATTTTCGAATAAACCGAATGGTGAAAATTGAATTAAAACTCAATTTCAGCACTTCCAATGGCACACTGCTTCCCTTCCCAATGTCTCTTCCTCGTCATCGATGCATCTGAACCCGTGCACATTTTCAAGAGGACGAGTACTACAACCAACAACGCGTTGCTTCCAATGGTGAAAGAGTGCGGCCGAAGTGACCGCGAGTTCTGAGTTCGCATTCTCGAGTAAGGAAAGCGGGCATCGCGGCTCCGGCGTCCAGAACGATGATGGCACCGGGATTCAGCTGACATATCGTGGCTACGGGTTCGTGATAGGCGAACGCCGCGTGATGGACCGTCAAGGACCTGACGGTGGTACGGCTTCGTTTTCAGGTTAGCCGTCGGACCAGGCGGGTCCAGCTGCGAGATTAGGTGGATCGACGGCGACGGCACCGTGACCGGAGACAACGGGGCGTCACGAGGTTGCTTGTTAGGTGAACCTTGGGAAGCAGCGGCGGTGGCAGCTGTTCTTGGATAGCATTGCAATAGAAGTACTTCATTCATTTTTAAATTAACATCGTCTTTAATTTTTAATATTAATTTTAATTATTTGTTATATTTAAAAAATAATTCAAATATGTTATAATTCAAATAACTATAATAATAAATTAAATTGTAACAAAATATTTAATAGTTGAACTAATTTTTTAAAGGCAAATTAGATTTATACCATTAAATTTTGCAAACTTTAAAATAAACTATTCATGTGACAATGATAGATGGGACCTTGTAAGAGAATGATATGTAGGCACAAATAGCATATTTCAAATTTAATAAAATTGTAATAGCATCTATCAAATTAATTTATTTTTTAATAAAACGAATGATCAAAATTTATATTAAAAATTAACGGTAACATCAATTTAAAATAAAAAAATATAGATTTATGTCAATTCCTAGAGCAATATACTCCTACATACTCATACCTTAATAATAATCTCATGGCATAGAAGCCGAATAAGCGAGGAATCTAGCTTTTAAGCATGCCCCATCCCGATGGGAGTCACATCCTCTCGAGTAGAGAAGAAAATGAAGACGGTACGTAGAGGAAATTTAAATACATTTCTAACTATTCGATCTCAAATAAACAGATCAGATTCACTAATCCCTCAGTCCCTTAAAGAACTAGCATCGATACCTGTGCTAACGCTATGGTCTAAAAAATATTAATTTAAAAAATGTATTAATATTAAAATTCTGTGTAATCGAAGTAGTAAAGCTGGGCCATTCACCACCGTGAATCCTCCATTGTCGACAAGGTTATGCCTGTCGAGATAGTATACTCCGACTATTTACAAACCTCTACACGAAGGCCCATCTACAAACTACGGTTCATAATCCATTTACGGCCACGAAGGGTCACATCCCGCCAAGAATGGGTGGGGTCAGAACCGCGCAAGCATCCAAGTCTGACCGACAGAATGTTGAAACTACACGACAACAAGATTCATCCTACTGACGGCTAAAAGCCAACGCTCTGACCTAACCCTCGGGGGTCGAGCAACGCCTTAACAACCAGCCACTGACAACCGTAGAGATTTCTGACAACGTATAGCAGTAGGTAAAGCAAACTTGCCAATAGGTAAGGCGTTCCAAAAATTGATAAAGCAGCTAGACGATCGGCAAAGCAAGATGAAAAAGTGACATTTATCCCCCGCGACTGAACAAAGGGCGTACGAAAGTCATCGGCCTACTGCACCGACGCCAGCGGGCGCCAGGCTATCAACTCAGGCGACGACCAAGGCCCAGCCTGGCGGAGGGCCAGCAGGTTTCGTCCACACCAAGTTGGTGCCTCCAGTCCGACCCCTATAAAAGGGGTACCGTGGGGCATTAGATGAAGAACAAGGAGGAAAGTCGAGTGAAGTTAGCCAAGTCGTATTCAAGCCACCCCATTGTAATCACAAACACCCACGCGAGCTAGGGTTCTTGATCAAGCCAAAGCCCTTTTGCATTTTACTTGTGTTCTTAGTTCATATGATTTGATCTCTTTCTCGTCCTTGAACGTAGGGTATTACGTCTCTTAGCGACTCGAATCAGGTCAATCTTTTGAGTCTCTTTCGTAGACTAGGCCATTCGAATATGAAGAGCGCACGAATACACCCTTTAATTATGTAAATTTTACTGTGCCGGTGGTCAGAACACCGACAGTTGGCGCGCAAAAAAGTGGGTTTTTCGTTGTGCGTTTTCGCTTCGCTTTTCGATGGCTTCAGTTTTCGCTTTGGTGGAAGAGTCCTCGGTCTCTCGTCTATTCTTTGGGGGTTTTGCGGTTGCCATCGCTCATGATGGTCGATCGTGGAGCATCCCTACCTTCGCTGTCAGCCAGGCCTTTCACTTTGGAAGCCTAGATTTTGTTGCTGACAACGGCGACGAACTTCACCTTCAAACCGTGCTCAAGCGGTGTTCTCCTTGCCATTGTTCACCTCGTTGCCTGCCTCACGATGTGTTGGGTCATGACCCATCCTGTGAGTGGTTCACACTACTGCTTAACAAGGCCACGAAGGTCGATACCTCCGACAAGGCTTTTGATGATGATTCTTCTCCACATCGTCACGCTCTTTCTGTCATTGAAGACGCTCTTCGGCGCAAGCTTGCAGCTGGGGGTGATGGTCAGGGCAAAGGTGCCGCTGCGACGAGCGGTGGCGTCCGCGCCCTGGCCCGGTCCACTTATCAGCAGATAATAGACAACGGCACGCTCGTCTTCGACGCATCGTATGAGAATCTGGCGGCGACGGCTTACGTCCTCCACGAGTCTGCCGCGCCAGACAATCCCATGCTCAAGGAAACTTACGACCGTCTGCGTGTCTACCTCGACAGCGCGTTTCAACAAAATGAACCCTCACTTCGTCAGCACTCCGAGATGCACAGCTCTCATCGGCCGAGCGTCGACCGTCGGAGGCTGACCCACGATAGTCGCCGCGGTCGGACTGAGGCGCGCGATCCTTACCCTCTAGCTGGCAACGTTCGCCAGCGCCTCGGGGAGCACCGTGACGCTTGTCACACGATCGACGCGCGGAAGCAAGCCAGGAGCGATCGCTACGCCGAGTCCAGGCGGGAGCGGTCTCCCGACCATCGCCGCCGTCGACGCAGCTACAACTACGTTCGGAGCCTTAGTCCTGATGAGGTCGGGCCCCGAGCGTTCGGGTCTCGCATTCGAAGAGCACCTTTTCCTCAGAGACTCCGCGCTCTGACCAACATCGTCCGATACACTGGTGAGACCAACTCTGCCCACTGGCTCGAGGATTATCGTCTTGCTTGCAAAGCCGGTGGCACCGACGACTTATTCGCCATCCAGTACCTGCCACTCTTCGTGTCCAATTCGGCTAGGGAGTGGCTCGAGCACCTTCCGAGGGACAACATCCATGACTGGTTCGACCTCTGTCACGCCTTCGTCGGAAACTTTCAGGTGACCTACACCCGTCCAGGTAACTCCTAGGATCTGAAGAACTGCAAGCAGAACTCCAGCGAATCGCTCCGTGACTACATCTAGCGCTTTTTGCGCAAGGGAAACAAGCTGCTCGACGTGAGCTATATCAACGTCATCAACGCCTTCACGTGCGGCACGATGTCCAAAGCACTCGTTCACAAGCTAGAGTATAAAAACCCTCGGACGGCGCGTGCCCTTCTTGACATCGCCACCACCTTCGCCATCGGGGAGGAGGCTGTCCAAGCTAACTTTGACCGTTATTGGGCCAATGACAAGTCTAAGGTCGACCGCAAAAACGACAACCGCTCCGATCGCAAGGACAGTCGGGATATGGGCGGCTCGAGCAGCAAGAAGCAGAAGAACCGTCGGCACGATGAGGAGTTCGTGAGCATCACCGAGCGGCCGCCCCGACCCCAAGTAAAGAAGCCGGTCGACCACAACAACCACTTCGAAAAGATGATCGACAACATCTGTACCAACCACGCGACCCCCGTCAAGCACACCTTGCGGGATTGCCATCTCAGCGAGCCTTCTACAGGGGGTCACTTTCGACCCGACTCCCGTCAGCCACAAAATCTCGACTATCCTACAAAGAAGGCCGAGGGTAACACCGACAACGCCTTTCTCGAGCCAAAGAACTGTCTGATGATCCTCGGCGGGCCGGTGGCTTACGAGTCACGGCACCATCAGAAGTAGACATGGCGGGAGGTCAATCTCACCGACTCCACTATGCCCACCTACCTCAAGTGGTCGGAGGCTTCGATCACCTTCGATAGGTCCGACCATCCCGACTACGTGTCTCAGCTGAGGCGCCTGCCCATGGTGCTCGATCCGATAATCGGCACCACGCATTTGATCAAGGTCCTCATGGACGGAGGCAGCGCTCTCAACATCCTCTACATCGACACCTTCAAGGCCATAAAGCTCTCGGAGTCTGACCTCCGTCCGAGCAACATTCCATTTCATGGTGTCATTCTCGGGGGTAGCGCGGTGCCCCTGAGTCGGATCACCTTGCCGGTCCCCTTCGGCGACCGTGACAACTTCAGGACGGAGAAGCTCACCTTCGAAGTGGTCGACTTTTTCGGCGTCTACCACGCCATCCTCGACCGACACGCCTAGGCCATGTTCATAGCCGTTTCTAACTATGTCTACCTCAAGCTCAAGATGTCGGGGCCCAAATGCGTCATCACCGTGACGTCCCGCTTCAAGCACGCTTTTGCCTGCGAGCAAAAAAGCTACGAGCTGGCCGTCGCCCTTTTAGGGTCCGCCTAACTGGAAGAGATCTGCAAGTCCCAGGTGCTGACTGCAACTCTTGACTCCAAGCCTTCAACCTCTACGTCCTTCGAGCCAGCGGACGACTCCAAAGAGACCCTCCTCGGCAGCACCGACCCGACCAAGAAGGCCAGTATCGGGACAACGCTTTTCAACGAATAGAAAAGCGTGCTCGTCGACTTTCTCGTTCGGAATCGAGATGTCTTCACCTGGGCACCATCTGATACGCCAGGCATCCCGCGGTACGTCGCCGAGCACTCTCTGAACATCATTCTCAGCTCCTGACCGGTGAAGCAACGACTCCAATGCTTCGACGACGAGAAGCGCCGCGCCATTGGGAAGGAGATCATCAAGCTGCTTGATGCTAAGTTCATCAAAGAGGTTTACCACCCTGAGTGACTGGTCAACCCTGTAATGGTTAAAAAGAAGAATGCGAAATAGAGAATGTGCGTTAACTACACGAGTCTCAACAAAGCATGCCCAAAGGATCTGTTTCTTTTGTCGCGCATAGATCAGGTGGTCGATTCCACCGCTAGTTGCAAAACCCTTAGCTTCCTTGATGCGTACTCTGGGTACCATCAGATATCCATGCGTGGCTCCAACCAGTTGGCTACGTCATTCATTATGCCATTCGGCTCGTTCTGCTACGTCACCATGTCCTTCGGCTTCAAGAATGCCGGCGCCACGTATCAACGCTGCATGCAGAAGTGCTTCCACGACCAGCTGGGTCGGAACCTGTCAGACCCTGAAAGTTTACGTCGACGACATCGTCATCAAAACTCGACAAGCGGCCGGCCTCATTGAAGACCTGAAGAAAACTTTCACCAACCTTCGAAACTTTCGCATCAAACTCAACCCCGAGAAGTGTGTCTTTGGCTTCTCCACCGGCAAACTCCTCGGATTCGTCATCTCCGAGCGCGGTATCAAAGCCAATCTCGAGAAGATCGTCGCCATCCATAATCTCAGGCCATCAACAACGTCAAAGGTGTCTAGAAGTTCACTGGGTGCCTGGCAGCCCTCAGCTGTTTCATCTCCCGACTGGGTGAGAAGGCCATACCTTTTTACGACTCCTTCAAAAGTCCGACTGCTTCACCTGGACCACCGAGGCTCAGAAAGCCTTTGAGCAACTGAAGACTATGTTGTCTTCTCCGCCAGTCTTAACCTCGTCGACCCCTGGTGAGCCACTGCTCCGCTATATTTCCGCAACCACTAAGGTCGTCAGCACTGTCCTCGTCGTCGAGCGACCGAAGGAGGGTCGGGCTTTGAAGGTCTAGCGGCTCGTCTACTTCATCAGCGAGGTGCTCGTCGACGCCAAAACCTAGTATACCCAAGTGAAGAAGCTACTCTACGCAATCCTCATCACCAGCTGCAAGCTTCGCCACTACTTTGACAGCCACTCTATCCGAGTGGTGATGAGCTTCTCTCTCGGGGAGATCATGAAGGGCAAAGACGTGGTTGGGCGCATCGCTACGTGGGCTATGGAGCTCATGGGCCACGCCATCACCTACATACCTCAGCAAGCCATCAAGTCTCAGACCCTTACCAATTTCACCGCCGAGTGGACCGAGCTACAAGAACCATCAGATCCCACCGACCTCGAGCACTAGACTATGTTCTTCGACAGCTCTTGTCGACTGAAGGGCTCAAGGCAGGCGTTGTTCTCGTCTCTCCCAAGGAAGAGAAATTTCGATACGTACTACAGATCCACTTCCCTGCCTGCAACAATGTTGCGGAGTATGAAGCATTATGCATGGCCTCCGGATGGCTATCATCCTCAGCGTCCAACGGCTCCACATCAAGGGTGACTCTGAGCTCGTCGTCAACCAAGTCATAAAGATGTCAAGTTGCTGAGACCCCAAGATGGAGGCTTATTGCTAGGAAGTTCGCAAACTCTAAGACAAGTTCGACGGGCTCGAGCTTCGTCACATTCTACACCGCGACAACGAAGCGGTCGACACCCTCGCTCGGATGGCCTCGGGGCGAGATCTGGTCCCCGACGATATCTTCCATCTGGTCCTCTCCAAGCCAATGATCAAGCTCAAAGATGATGCCGCTGACCCCTAGGTCGAGGCGACAGTCGGCGAGCAGACCCCGGCTCTGGGCAAAAATTATGGCCATCATACCCGAGTGGTCCCAAGACATCTACGCCTTCCTACATGATGGCATGCTCCTAACCGACGCCAGCGAGGCCCGACGGGTCTCGCAGCGAGCCAAAGCCTACGTTATCATCGATGATGAACTTTACAAGTGGAATCCCAGTGACGTTATCCAGCGCTGTATCTCTTAGGCGAAGGGTCTCCATCTCCTCACGACATCAATCAGGCATTTGCGGTCACCACGCTGCTCCGAGGACCTTGGTCGGGAGAGTTTTCCGCCAAAGGTTTTACTGGCCCACAGCAGTCTTCGACACCGAGAAACTCGTTCGCTCTTGCAAAGCCTGTCAGTTCTACATCTAACAAACTCATCTGCCGGTCCAGGAGCTCCAGACGATTTCAATCACGTGGCCTTTCGGAGTCTGAGGGCTCAACGTCCTCGGACCTTTCCGACCAGCACCTGAAGGCTACTGTAGGGATAATATACCCCGGGTACTTACAGACTCAGGCTCTACACGAAGGCCCATTTACAAACTACCGCTCACAATCCGTTTACGGCCACGAAGGGTCACATCCCGCCAAGAACGTCCTGACCCCAGAGGTCGGAACCGCGCGAACGTTCAAGCCCGATCGACGAAATGTTGAAGCTACACGACAACAAGATTCAGCCCACCAACGGCTAGAAGGCAACGCTCTGACCTGACCCTCAAAGGTCGGGCAATGCCTTAACAACCAACCACTGACAACTGTAGAGATTTCTGACAACATACAACAGGAGGTAAAGCAACCTTACCGAGAGGTAAGGTGTTTCAGAAGTTGGTAAAGCAGTCAGACGATAGGCAAAGCAAGATAGAAAAGTACTCTTTGTCCCCCGCGACTGAACAAAGGGTGTACGAAGGCCACCGGCCTACTGCACCGGCGCCAGTAGGCTCTAGGCGATCAACTCGAGTGACGACCAAGGCCCCACCTAACGAGGGCCAACAGGTTCTATAGGCGTCAAGTTGATGCCCCCGATTCGACCCCTATAAAAAGGGTACCGTGGAGCATTAGACGAAGAACAGGGAGGAAAGTCGAGTGAAGTTAGCTAAGTCGTATTCAAGCCACCCCATTATAATCACATCCATCCACACGAGATAGGGTTTTTGGAGCGAGCCAAAGCCCTTCTGCATTGTACTCGTGTTCTTAAGTTCATACGATTTGATCTCTTTCTCGTCCTTAGACATAGGGTATTACGTCTTTTGACGGCTCGAACCAGATTAACCTTTGAGTCTCTTTCGTATACTAAGTCATTTAAATACGAAGAATGCACGAATATTTTTTTCGATTACGTAAATTTTACTGTGCCGATAATCAGAACACCGACAATGCACATTCACATACTCAGCCTCATCGGACGTCAAGTACACCGCGGCTTTCGCCATGTCCTCTGCCTCCAGCACCTGCCCTTCCATGGTCTCGTTCATGTCCCCCTCGACGATGCGTTTGGGCTCGTCAGGCGCTGGTCGCAGGGAACCAGCCGGCAATGACACCCATGACCAGCGGCGTCGGAATGTAGTTCGGCGAGATGGCGGTGATGCGCATGCCGGAGCGCACCAGCTCCGCAGCCACAACGCGGATGAAGCCGATGACCGCCGTCATGGAAATGATTTACGAGACGTATGCCACGTCGCCCAGCACGTCGGCGGTGCTGGGCGTGCAGATGATGCTCTAGCTCCGACGGGGCACCATGACGCCCGTGGCGTGCTGCCCGAGTGTTGACCGCCATGACACGGTCGAAGTCGTCCAGGCCAAGCGCGCTCACCGAGACCGACTCAGGTCGCCGCTGACTCCAGTGTTGTTGAAAACGACATCGAGCCGGCCGAAGCGCGCCACGGTGAGGTCGACGGCTGCGGCGACCTGCGCCTCGTCCGTCACTTCGCAGCAGGTGTAGCACGCGGCGTTGTGGCCGTGCTCCGTGGCTGCCGCATGGCCCAGGTTGTCCTGCACGTCGGCCATGATCAACCCTCGTGCCGTTCGTGACGAACTCCGCGGCCGTCGCTTTGCCGATGCCGCTCGCGCCGCCGTTGACGACGGCGACCTTGTCAGCCCAACCTGAATATATGTATCAGATGGCTAACTCGATGAAGCAGATTTGTCGCAGCCGAAGCAAATTTGTTTCGGTCTCATCGTATATTTCTTTCGAATAGTTGTATTTTATTAACTAATAATAGTTTGTATGTGTCTAAAATTTAGAAGATTTAAAAGAGCTCATCCGTTAAATTTTGAAGAGATTTTATTTGTCAGATTTGTAAAAAAAATAATTTTAGATATATTTTTCGTGTGCACGTAGTATAATCTATTTGTGTTGAAGACATTTTATCGTGTGTATATTAAAAAAAACTCTGCTTTTGAGTGACAGTGGCAGTGATAGTGATACAGTAAAACTCTACAATTCAAATTTAGTCCCGCAAATTTAGCCTTCGTAAACGGTGCCCGCATAACAACAGCGAGCTGCTTGTGCAATTAACCTTCTTATGACTATTGGGAATGCCTCTATTTTATTTTTTCCGCTGCACCGGACCCCCAAATTCAGGCCGGCCCCCGACCCCGAGCCTCGTCCGCGGCCGTCTCAGGCCGCCTCGCACCGCCGCCTGGGGGCGCCGTGTCAAAAGCCAATCACGCCGCCGCGCCCCGCCACCTCAGGCGGCCTCGCGCCGCCACCTAGCCACTTCTTGCGCCTCTAGCGATCTCGCGCCGCCGCCGTGGGAATCGACGCCGGCGGGGATCGATGCAGGGGAGCTCGGCCCGGCGGGAATTGACGCGGAAGAGCTTGCGACGGCCGCGGCGGCGAGAAACACTCTAAAATCTGTTACGCCAAATAGATCCCCTTGCTTCTCCAACCTTTTTTCTCGTCTCAGTTAGTCGCTGATTTGATTGCTGTGTGGATCCATGCGTTTCTATCCCTAGCCATCCAATATTTTTGTTGTTCTTCTACTTTGTGCCAAGAATCTTCTGCGCATTCAACTGAACACCCGTTGGCAATGAAGAGCCTGTTTCAGGCGTGCCGCCGCTACCGCAGCCTCGCATTCATCTCGCGCGAAGTAGCCTTGCCTGTAAGAACACACTGTTTGAAAAGATTTTGGAGTACTTGTTCCTAATCCTCTTTGCCTTCGTGGTAAATAAGATGCATAATTGTATTTTTCTTTCAGACCAGTAGCTGCGGGCCACGGTGGAGGCAATGTGTTTTATCTTTACAGTATATTTCCGCAAGCACCAGTGCAAGCAACAGTCTATCATGGGAGGCACCGTCCCGTGAAACCCTGTTGAAGAAGATGGATGATGATATGAAGAATGGCAATATCGATGAGGCGATGCAGGCATTCGGTGATTACAAAAGGCTGCATGGCCTTCCTGAGCCTCGTGTGCTGCACAGTGTGATCGTGTCACTGTCTTACACGTCTAATCGGAGATGGCTTCTCAGGGTATTTGACTTGGTTCTCTCAGTTTATCGAATTAACAGCAATCTTCTAACCAGTAGGACCCTGATGAGGGTAGCTCTGGCCCTTGCAAGAGATCAGATGCCTGTTCCAGCCTCTACGGTCTTAAGGATCATGTTGGAGAGTGCGATGCTTCCTGATGTTAATATGCTGAGCATGTCATTTATGCATATGGTGAAGTCACAAGTAGGATCCTATCTGGCTGCTGATGTTCTGGCTGAGACTTGTGAGTGTTTCTTGAACCATATTACAGATAGACGACAGCTGAAAAGGTTGGATCCATTTAAGAATAATGTCACCTTGTTCAACGTTGTTTTGGAATCATGTGTCAATTTTAAATGCATGATCAAGGCCCAGAAAATAATTGAGTTGATGTCATCTGTTGGTGTTTTGGCAGATTTAAATACTGTGGTTATTGCTAGCCGCATTTTTGAGATGGTTGGCCAACGAGATGAAATGTTGCACATGAAAAGAAGCATAGATTCTTTCGCATCTTTGCCATTTCTTCAGTACTATAAGTATTTTTATGACTGTCTGTTGAGTCTGCATTTCAAATATAATGACATGGATGCTGCTGCAAAATTATTAATCGATCTGCATCGACAGCAAAAGTCTGGTGTCTTCGTCAATGAGGATTTGCAGAAACAAGGTATAATACAAATCGGCTCTGGCAATCTAAAAACAGGATATAGAATAATGTTTGACCCTAGAAAAGTGGACAAAGGTTTTGTTTTGGATACAGAAAGCCAATTCGGCCTGGTTGTTCTTACTGACGGAAATCTTCATTATAGTGAAAGGGCACTTGCCAAACTTATTGTCGGCTGTGTGAGAGCAAGGAATATGCATGCACTGTCTAGTGTTTTTGTTACATTACATAAAGAAGATCTGCATGGAGTTTGTCCTCTTGATGTGACTAATGCATGCATTCAGGTAGGATGGCTGCATGCTGCTCATGATATCCTGGATCATCTGGAGGCAGCCGGGATAACTATTGGGATTAGTAGTTACATTCATCTTCTAAGAGCATATGAAAAGGAGAATAAATCAGAAGAATTCAATGGCCTTCTCCAACAGATTCAAAAGATGGCATCTTCCATGGACAATATTCATATTAATTCATCATTTACCATAAATAGTATTGCCAAAAGAGTGAAGAATGGCATGCCCCTCATTAAATCATCTTTGGTTGGCACTTTGGTTAAGGAAAGCAGACATTACAACCCCAGAGACCACTTGACGTTAGAGTTCAATAATTCAATTCGTTTCTTCTGCAAGGCGAAAATGATGCAAGATGCTTTGTGCACATATAAGCGCATGAGAGAGAAAAATATTAGACCCACTTGTCATACTTTTTGCCACATTCTATGCGGTTATTCTTTGATGGGCATGCACAGGGAGATCACTATACTATGGGGAGAAGTAAAGCGTAGACTTGAATATGGAGATCTAGATGTAGACGGGGATTTGCTTGATAGCTTTGTTTTGAATTTCCTCAAAGGTGGATATTTTACAAGGGTGATGGAGGTCATAATTTACATGTCAAACCATAACATGTATTGTGACAAGTGGAAGTACAGACAAGCCTTTCTAAAGCTGCACAGGAATCTGTATAGGAATTTGTGTTCATTGCATGATAAAACAGAAAATCAGAACAAAAGGATTGAAGATGTCCAAGCTTTCAGGTCATGGGCGGGCATTAAGTAGATAGGGCCAGGTACCAATTTACTCATTCAAGCTTGGCAAACTGGCTGCATCAGTCCTTGAGGATTACTTTTTATCCCTCACATTTGCAAATTGACCAAAGATGCCCTTCTGGATGACTTGTTGAGCACAGAAACACGCTATGAACAAATCAAGTGCCCTTCTTGGTTTGTTTAATCAATCCACATGGGCTGCAAGCTGCCGCACCTAGACTGGGGCATCACATATCACCATGCGTCATTTTAGCTCTTGTATATTTCTACTTGCTACTCCAATAAGCAACTCTGGATAGAATTTGAATTCAGGAGAGAGCAAGGAGAGTCATGGAAGAAGGAAAGCACATTTTTGCTTGAAGCTTGTGGAAAGGAGGAAGTTGTGCCAGAGCTTGAAGTTTGAGTACAGTGCATGACACAATGTATTGTGATCCGGTGCATTATTGGGAACACTATCCTCATATTTCGGAAAAATACTTGGCATGTGTTGCAAGTTGGAAGAGTGTTGGCATTATATTAATAATTTGGCATAGAAATCCTACGTGGAGGTCTGGATGCAATTTGATTGGTACTTTTTCTGCTTCTATATGGTCAAATAGTCATATTCCAACATTATACACCCAATTATATCAGTAAACTAGCAAATCTATTATATTTATTGGTTCAAAACTCAAGACCGCACAAAAGGTACTTCTGAATGAAGTCAAGATGATATTGTTAATTATATATGTGCATTGCCATTTGTAGGCAGCTCCAATCTCAGTCAACATGCAGTAAACATCGACGCTCCCATGAATGTCAGAGTGCAAATGGAAACCTCCCCCCAATTCTTTTTTTCATGATTCTGATGGTGCTTCCCAACAGACGGTCAAAGGGGAGGGTGGGATTTCATGATACCACACTGGGAATTAGGTCGATTCATTGGCATGGGTGCCAGCCAAATCAACTTCATGCTAGATGCTCAGCACTCAGCAGGCAGAAGCAGTGCTGATCATGAAAGGGCTAAAACTTGCTGTGCATGCGTTGGATGTGGAGATATATGGCCAGTAAGATCTACGCTACGCTGTTCGAATTTCTTATTTGTTCTCTCTCAGTTTTCTTAACTCTAGTTCATGCAGCTTTGGATTTGAGCTGTAATGCTGGTCTAGTGATATGGCAGGGCAAGGCAGCAAATTGTACTTATTTGATAGTGGCCAGCCAGATCACATGTTTAATGGAACAATTTCCATCTACGAAAAGAGAAGGATACTTTTGCCTCCGACTATTGTTCCAAAATGATGGTTCAAGATTCAAAATTCAACAAATTTCAATGAAGTTTACACTACATAATCCATATCCATTTCCATAGACCAATTCAAGTGTATGTTATGATGTGGAGTATCATTTGTTTCCCCTTGAATACATAGGAGAGTTGCGAATCATTTCATTAAAAAGAAAAGTATAAGGGGAAAGGAAACACATCTCTCCCAAAAAGACATACTCCCTCCGGTTGGTTCACAAAGAAGCTCGTTTTGAACAACGACATAGTTTTCAAAGCATAACTTTAACTTATATTTTTTATAAAAATAGTTTTTTATATTTTCAATGTTTGACTAAAACATTGTTTTAAACAACTTGCTTTATGAACCAGAGGGAGTACAACACTGTCAGAGACACACCACAAGCTGAAAATGACCTAACAACCGAGCAAAGGCTGTAGTGCAGAAATTTCCTCTTCCCTATTACCTCCCTCGCTTTAGCAACACAAGGATGTTTGGATGTGCACAATTAAAGACACAATCGTTACTATATTTTCAGAACTCATTTCATGTATGGGATGCATGCATTTTATTCAAATTACTTTTTGTCAAAACTGGAATTATCATTTTATCACTCAAAATGCTGGAATTAATTAACTAACTTCAGGTATGCCTCTGTGTTCATATAACCACAAATTATAATTGTGCGCCTGCGTTGTGAATTATGCCATCATTTGGAGTTTCTTAGTTGCATGTGGAATGTACAAACTCCGGTTTTCTTTGTCACGGTGCCATTACCTATTTTCTGAATTTCTTAAAGTCGCTATTAAAATTTGATAGCAATCTTTTCTAGGAATCATAAAGGAGGCATGATAGATAAGCCTGTTTGCTACCCTGACTTCCTTAGTCCTCGTCAGTATGAACTGATGGAGATAGAATGTCAATTAATTACTGAATAATAACTTCATTAATTTTTACCTCATTATCAATACTGATCATCTCAAAGCTTTTTACACTTACTATATATATAGGTAGTGAGCAATTTGAATTTAGAGTTCTAATTTAAATATTGTAGGAAATTCACAAGAATCAATTCAATTTGATAGATAATTTTCCACATTCTAGGGCTAGACATGTCGGGATTAGAGTCGCGGTTACAACCACATCGCAGTCAAGGTTAACAAAACTAGTGTAAGTCTGATTTTGAATGGTGCATAAAATCAGTCGATGAACCGGAGAATAGATCAAAAATCATTTTACAACATTACTGTGTGTCGGTTTTTGTCAAAAACTGATTGATTTTAGTAACTGAGTCAGACTAGTTTAATCTTTGTTTGAATCATGGAAATTTTTACATTTTGTATGTTTCTATAAATTAAACTGATTCCTCTTAGCTTACCCATATTTTTTAAAAAAATTCTACAGGTTTATTAAAACCACGACTCGCAGAACACATCCACGGTCGGCGGAAGTCAAGCCACACACAACAACCACATCCACCACAACCGCATCCAATCCCACCCCC
>BCLG01003263.1:0-34672 GCA_001602295.1 Zoysia matrella
GCATTACCTTATTTTGATCAAGGACAAGATGAAGCCTTCGTGCACCACTGTAAATCCTGAACAGATTCAGCATCATTGCTCCATAAACATGTCCATTTGTATAAAGATTCAACTTCAAATCAGAAAAATTAGGCAACTGGGATATTTCCTTCATGCTCAGCGTGTGTAGTACATGTTTCTGTCAACGCATGTAAATCATAAGAAAGTACTCCCTCTGTTATTGAACTGTTGTGGCAAGTGGCAACAAATCTTACTTCAATAACTAAAACTATTATAGTCATAAGACTCGTAATAACAACAATTAGAAAATGAAGGGAGTAATCCGCAAGGAAACTGATGACGACAGGTTGAACGATTATGAAATCTACAAGTTTCATGGAAGCCAGAACGGCAATGGAAAGAACACGCACCACATGTCGTAGTAAATCCAAACGTAGGACGACGCTGCTTCTCTTCTGCGTCTCTAACTTCAGGTAGTTTAGGCGCCACGACCTGTTGATCATAATAGCGAAGTCTCGCCGACCGTCTTCAAAACAATGGCGCCACGAGAGATCCTTTATCAGAGGGACCTGGATGTCACCCCACACTTGGTTGAAACGCTGACGCAAATGAAGCTCCTCAATGGTCGTCATCTATGGAGGCGATGGCTGCAGCAGAGACGCTGCGGCTAACGAACTTGATGTAGAGAAGGGAGATTTTCGAGAGCTGGACATGGGAGACGATGGCTTCGACAGTGCCGGGCAGCATATCGAGGAGGTAGAGCTCGGACACGCGCCTCCATAGATGACGCCACCGCCGGGAGAGGACGCTGGCGCGGGCGGCGGCGCGGGTGCTCTGGAGGCGGTGGAGGATCATTAGGAGAAGATCGTCGTGGAGGGTGCTACGGCGGTCCACTCCGTCGCCATCTGAGCCCTGGTCGAGGCGACGGCGAGCTCGGCGCGGCGGCCGCGAGCCGAGGCGGCGGCGCGACCGCGACTCCATGGTGCAGAAACGCTGCTTCAGGGCTGCGTTATATGAAGGGGCGGAGGAGCAGTGCTGGAGAATTTGAAGCCGTGTGAGTGTGATTGGAGGTGAACGAAGAGATGCGCGGCGCGCCGGCGCCTCGAATCTCGATCGGGCTGAATTTGTTTCCCAATGCGTTTTTTACCTCTTGATTAATGCTCACTTGAACCAAAGCGTCATCACTGGTTCCTTTTTTTCTTTGACCGAAAAAAACAAATGGATTTTGCTTCGCAAAACGGCATGATCCCTTCATGTGATTCATCATAGGAAACAGAGTAAATTTCATAAATGCGTCTTTTATCAATATTACTTATCATATTAGAAGATGTTTTTTGCTGTTGAACAAAGTGCTGAAAAAAGTCGATCTGTAAAAATTAAGCTACTCCTACATGAGACTCAAATACCCTTCAGGCTGGTCACTTACTAGTACTCCGCAGACACAGCTGCTCGTTTCCTGCTCTTGCAGCCTAGCGCATTGCTCGTTTCCTGCGCTGTCATCGTGGCGCGTTGCTTCCCGGGGCAAAAAATGAGCCACGCACCAGGAAAAGCGGCCGCTAGGGTTTGAATCTGCGTCGCTCGCCCGTGTGCCTTGCTAACGGGTAGCAAAAGGAGGGGATGTTTTTCATGAAGGGACTTTGGCAATAAGGATAAAAATAGAACAATTACCTCTAACTAATCACTCTTTGGTATTAACAATCATGTCTTAAACGACTTCTAATATGAACCAGAGGGAGTATAACTGTAAATTTAAGCCATAATTTTAGGAAATTATAGATTTCATATCTAATTTTATGTCTAATTTATCAAAATATTGGTCCCGTTTGGAACACATCAATTTTATAGAAATTTTATAGGGAATAATTAATTTCACAAGATAAAAAAACATATGAATAAAAAAAATCTCTTGTTCCAAATGGACCTTACATTTTTATGCAACGTTGCATCTTCTAAATCTATAGTTTTCAAAAGAGTAAATTTTACAAAACTACAGGTATTTTATTAAATTTATCACAAAACTACAGATTTAAAATTAAATTTATCATAAAACTATATATTTTGTATCTAATTTATCACAAACTACATATTTTATATATTGTGTCTGAAATTTACTGTATCAAATTTGTAGTTTTCTGAAACTATAATTTAAACATATAGTTTCGTGATAATATTCATAAAATACTTTTAGTTTTGCGAAATTTACTCTTTTCAAATACTATACCTTAAATATGTTGTTTTATGATATACTAAATTCACGTAGTTTTTGTGAAATTTAATGTAAGAAACAAAAGGCCCATCACTGTTGACATGAATCAATCAACAGATCATGGATTCCTCGCCGTTTCCTATCCGACAGTTCCGACCTGACAAACTACAACGCGGAATAGAGTGCGGAAGGTGACACGCGATAGAAACAGCCAGTGGACCGCACAAACTTGCAACAGTTTTGACCAACACTTGTGAGAAATTGAGCCGATTCGAATACGGCGAAACACTAGTGAAACCAACGACCACTTCATCTTGCGCCAACACACCACCAAGACGGTCAAACCCAAAAGCACGGCGAAGCACTGTCACGCGCGGCGTTCCCGCATGCCGCCGTCGTCGTCCATCCAGAGGATGCACCTGAGGCACTTCCCCTTTGTGAGCATCTCGAACGCGCGGTTGATCTCGGTGAACCCCATCTGGTCCGTGACGAACGCGCCCAGCTCCAGCTCCCCGTCCAGGTACTTCTGCGCCAGCGCGGGGGTGTCGTCCTTGGCCTTGATCCCGCCGAAGAGCGAGCCGACGACCGACCGCCCCCGCATGATCTCCCTCGACGGGATGCTGATCGGCGCCGCGCTGCCGTCCAAGCCCAGCACGATCGTCTTCCCCCAGCCCTGGACCACGCGTGTCGATCAGTCAGTTAGTTGGGTTGAGCTGGTCCTTCGGCGTCGCGGCAAGAGTTTCAGGTTCGGTCTGTGCGCGCTTACCATTCGAGAGGAGTTGAACGCTTCGGCCATGACCGCCGCCGAACCGATGCACTCGAAGCAGTAGTCGGCGCCTCTGCCGCCGGTCATCTCCTTGATGACCTCGCTGACAGTCTTCTCTCCGATATCGTTCGGGTTGACGAAGTCGGTGATCCCCATCCTCCTACCTTCAAAGAGCGAGAAACAGCAGCGCAACCAGACCTGTCAGTTCGCGGGAAAACAGATTCGTTCCTGGACAACGATGTGAGAACCCAAGAAGTGGCCGCGAACCGAGGTCGAACTTGTCCGGGTTCAGATCAACCGCGATGATCCTCTCGGCGCCACGCACCTTCGACCCTTGCGCCACCTGCAGTCGGGTCAGGAGTCGCCGTCGCGTGAGAAGATGACCCGACATGATGACAGGGACTACGGTGAAGTTGATAGTGTACGGTTATCATCGTATTACTAAAATAATTTTTTAATTGTTGTCGTTATTAATTTATTACATCAACTTTAATTATTTATTTTATTCAAAAAATTAATTTAAATATGTAAAATTATAAGTCGTGATCTAATTAACTATAATAATGAAGCAAATTATAACAAAAATATAATATTTATCAAATTTTTTAAATAAAACGAATAATCAAAATTTATGTTAGAAATTAACAACAACAACAATTAAAAAATGGAGTACTCAGGCCGCTGCCGGCAATTTCTTAAGGAATAAATTATTATTGGCATCGAGCTTAGTCGGTATCGTAGAGATCAGAAGACATGGTGTATGCACGATCCGTTTGTCCTTACCGCTAACCCCACAGTGCCGAGTCCAAAGATGGCCACCGTCGAGCCAGCCTTCACGGCGGCAACCTTCCAAGCCGCACCGAACCCTGCACGCAAGATAAGAATTACGCCTAGCATCGTCCGTAGGTTTCGACGAATCCAATATTTCCGTGACGTTCATCGTTGTCCAATGGCGTCCGTAAAAACATCTAGAGGAAATAGAGTATTGAACTACGATACGATACGTGGGTTCCAACTGCCATACCAGTGGCCACGCCGCAGCTGAGCAGGCACGCCAGCTCCGGCGGGACGTCCCGGGGTACCTTGACGAGGTGCGCGACGTCGACGACCGTGTACTGGGCGAAACTGGAGACGGCGATGAAGTTGTGGACGGGCTCGCCGGTGGCGGCGAGCGAGAAGCGCGTCGTGCCGTCCCGCGGCATCCCGGGACGGTACGGCAGCTCGGAGCAGATGTTGCTGCAGTCGGAGAGGCAGTCGGCGCACCGGCCGCACTGCGCCAGGAACACCGGCACCACCGTGTCGCCGACGGCCACCTCGTCCACGAGATCCCCCACGCTCTCGACCACGCTGGGAAAACGTGCACGCGATGCCATGGTTTCGTCAACAGTTGAGTAGGAGTACTCCGTATATGTGAATGTAGTGTAATGTGGAGGTGCAGCAGGAATGTTTTTGTTTACCCGACTGCTTCATGCCCGAGGATCGACGGAAACATGGCCGGTAAACCCTGAAATACGGGACAAAGAACAGTGCGTAATTACAACTTACGAGACAGAAAGATACTACATTACAATATTGTCAATTTGAAAATATGCCATTGCCTCATTAATAACAGTGTGCCGTCTATTTCAACAACATATATGAGCTATGATGATAATCTTCAATTTATAAAATTGTAATAGTATATATCAAATTAATCTTTACATTTGCACTCGTTATATATGGGAACGGAAGTTGTCTGATGGTTGTTGCAATGATGAGCATGAATTATGCTTTGGTTAAGCGAAGACATGTCAGTATAATCTTTTGTTTATCTATGACTGTGATTATTGGTAGTAGCAGTTGGTGAAAGTGATCCAACCAGTTCTTTAATACTAATTGAATGAACAACTACAGTTGACTTTTGATCGTACGCTGTTTTTTTTTCCTGTTCTGATGGATGTGAGAACAGAGGTACTACAGCACGCAAGCCATGAAGATGAAGCGAACTTACGGCGGGCGACGAGGAAGAGCGGCTGTGCATCTTATCCCACTTACCTTCATGCGCCAGAATGTGACGTCGGTGTGGCAGAGCGAGGTGCAGATGATCTTGACGCGGACCTCGTGCGCCCGGGGCGGCTCCACCTCCACCTCCTCCATCTCCAGCGGCTGCTCCGGCGCCTTGCTCACCGCCGCTGCGCAAACGACGACCCATCATCGCGTGGGATTCAGCGAGTCCAGACGAGGAAGGAGATGAACGACGGACAGGAGCAGGGGGTACACGCACCTCTGCATCGGATGGGCTTCGCTGAGTTCTTCTCCATCGACGCTCTGTCTATCTGCTCGCTCGCTCGCTCAAGACGCGATGGAGTCGCTTGGTGCGGTGTCGAAAGGCCAGCCGATGCACAGTATATAGAGTGCCGTGATGCTGCTGTGCTTGGTGGACGTTCCACCAACGAACCAGCAATCCAGCAGAAATGAATCAAATAATTTGATAAGTATATTTTTTTTAAAAAGTGTGATTTGACAACTGATAAGAAAGCGATACGGTTTTCTTGAAAAAAAAGTGGTACTATGAAACAGTACTTTGGTGCGGTGTCGAAAAGCCAGCCGATGGCACAGTATATAGAGTGCCGTGATGCTGCTGAGCTGGGTGGGACGTTCCACCAACGAACCAGCACTCCAGCAAAAATTAATCAAAGGTTTGATAAGAAAAGTATTTTTTTAAAAAAAGTGTGATTTGACAACTGATAAGAAAGCGATACGGTTTCCTTGACAAAAGAAAGTGGTACCATGAAACAGTGCTTAGATCGCGTTGGGCCAACGAACTGGATGGTCATATTCTCTTGTCCGCATTTCACAAACATGGGTCCCGGCTCTGATTGCTGGGGAGACCGGTGGGCGACAGTGTAACCAGTTTATCATTTCATCTCATCTCATGTAGTGCTGGTGCAGGTTACTGTACCGTGTTCCTGTACCGTTGGTGGTTGGCTCCAACGCGGCGGTCTCCTCCTGCAGCGGTAGGTGTACATGCCCTCGCGCGTTCAATGCAGATTTTTTCACAAGCACCTTGTAAGCTTAGTGAATCAGGTGCGACCACGAAACCTGTCATGTGCAGGAACTTACTCCTTGCCGTTTTCGCTTGAGCCACTCGGAGGCTAGTAGAGCACGGGAGCTCAAGGGTGGACGTGCGGTGATGTATGTAGACGTATGGTTCGCTAAAGACTTCGCATTTTGGAGTTGTAACCCTTGATCACTTCTGGGTTGGGCTTGCAGGGATGGATGGAGGAGGTGAGGTGAGCATCATGTCACTCTCATGATCAAGAGTGCATGGTCTGTGAGTACATTGTATAACCTCTGCAGAGTGTAAAAATCTTTTCGAATAGTCTGTTGTCACTGGTTATGAACCACCCTTATCTTGAGCTTCGATGATTAGTCTCTCTCTATATATCTTTGACGTATGAGTGTGTGTTAGTTGCCTGTGTTTTCAAAAGTGTTGGCTAAGTGCCGACGTATTATGACTTTGTGTCAGAAGGCCTACCTAAAACTTGTGAACTAGCAAGATTGATGAACATCTCCTTTAGATTCACCCAACTAAAATATGGACAATAAAAGAGTTATTTTCCTCTGATTTAAAATCTTCTATGAACTCTGCATAAAATTAGCTTGTTGCAAAATAAACCGTAGTCTTTAACCTTTGCTATAACCAGATTTGCATATATTAATCCCTTGTTTAGTGTTGGAGTTTGCTGAGTACCTTATGTACTCACTCGTTTGCATTCATAGTTTTAGAATCTTTAACCCTTGCTATAATCAGATATGCATATATTAATCCCTTGTTTAGTGTTGGAGTTTGCTGAGTACCTTATGTACTCACTCGTTTGCATTCATAGTTTCAGAAGGAGAAGACTGCATAAGACGATGACGTGCTGAGTTTCGTTTCTGCTCTTAAGTTTGCTTATGATGTTCATTGTTGTTTTCGCTGTCTACTTCGCCTTTGGCTGGTTTGATGGTTTGGACAGTAGTAGTTTGGCCGTGTAACCGCTAAAGATCTGTATCAGATATTGTATTTTATGCGAAGTAATGCTTTTGTATAACATTTTGTTGTAATCGTGCGTATCAGCTACTGATCTAGGGACTGATATGTTGCTCAGTGTATTTTAAAAATAGGGTACGGCAAAAGCGTAAAAACCATATGAATGAAAAATAGAGGAATGAAGATTTTTTGGTGTTTGGAATGAAAGAATAAAAACATAGGAACAAAAATGTTACTTCTATTAAATCGAATTAGTTATATGTTGTCCCATCTTTAATAACGGAGTACATATATTGATCATAAACATTTTCCAGCCTAGAGGAGCATCACATACAGTACTGAAAAGAAAAAAAAATGAATACAAAATTTTCCATTCTCGTTTCCTTTTTCTACATCAGCTGTGCGCAGACATGTGCATGTTCATACACTCCTGGAGAGAGAGAGAGAGAGAGAGAGAGAGAGAGAGCTGGATGGTGCGCATGAGCAAGCACAAGAGCATGGCTGTTGGCGCGGGAGCAGGGAGCTCGTGGCGCAGGCAACCGCATGGTCCGCATGGACCTCGTCTCCATCGATGCCTCGCGGCCCCTGGCAGAGCAGGGCCCCCACTCTGTCGCCATCATCGTGGGAGTTGGGTACTTGGCTGTCGTCGTCGTCGACGCGGACGGGAGGGTGTTTGCGGAGGCGGTAGGCACCAGCTATCGGAGTGGCCGAGTGGGATATACTCGACCCTTCATGATTCAGCCAAATTTTCCAGGACCTCAAAGCCATGGCGGGAGTTGGAGAGAGCAGAGGCGGGAGGGCGCGAGCGAGCGAGTGAAGTTTCCCTCGAATCAGAGTGGATTTTCTGATTCCTACGTTTTGTGGAGGAAGGCATTCCTTTCCTATGGAACGGTGGGGTACTTTCCTTCGTTTCAAACTGCAGCACTGGAATCTTTCCTCTGGAATGATTTCCTCCATTTTTTTCCTACGGTTTTCTTCATTCCAAACACCCCCTAAATATTCCGTCCCTTTAGATCGTCCGGCTGATACTGCTTTCCGCGGGGTTGGACCGTTTACCGGCGAGCACCACCGCTGGCGCCGATACGTCATTTAGTCGTCGGCGTCGCTCGTTGGTGGTCGCCACTGTGCTCAACGGATGGAAACGCCATCATACAGGAGGCCCCGCAGCCTGGCGATGGCTTGAAGCTCACGGGGCAGCTCCCCGACCTCGGGAGCATGGACCTCGACGACGACATTGATGTCGACGACATCGACGTGGAGGACAGTGGCCACTTCGTCTTCGCGTTGTGACGTTTGGGTGGTTGGCTCAGGCGAAAGCTGCCGTGAACTCTTCGATTCTGGTCTCTCGTCTCTGCTGTTCATCCCCGCCGTTTGGTTCTGAGAGCTCCCATTTTGTTGTTTGTACTGTCAGATATCTTGGGTGACCGAGGTAATGACGCTGTGGATAAATAAGACTTTTGTATATGTTGCATATTTGCCGAATTCTTGCTCTTTTTTTAGTTTTGCGAAAGAGTTGGGCCGTGGGGCAAAATATTTCAATGGCGCAAAAGAATTTTCGACAAGGAAATTTTCTCATCTTAAATCAGGAAAACTCATGAAAGTTTTTGAAAGGGCAAATTTTTTTAGACTCAATACTAGTTCTGTCTGAAAGAGTTGATCAACAGGTCTTGGGCCTGATTCTCAAAAAAAAAAGAAGTCATTGGGCCTGAGTCGCCTGACTGATGTTTTTTTTTCAAACTGAAATTGAGGCCCATTTCTCGTTTTGGCCCACTGATGGAACCCTACGCCGGAACTCACGGACGGCTCAGATCGAGCGTTGCGGCCATGCCCACGACCACTCCATGCTCGCTATATAAAGCGCTACCCACCTCTCATCTGTGACCTCTCGTCCAAAACCCTAGCACACGCGCCGCCGCCTAGCCCAGCGCTTGAGCTCCTCGCTACCCGCGAGCTCGCGCCGCAACGCCGCCATGAAGGTAACAGGCTGCTCGTCTCTGTGCTCTCCGCGCGTAAACGCGCTCGCGCTTTCCCAGATTTCTTTCATTGGCTATGCGGTGGCTCATTCGCCTGTGTTTTATTTTGCGTTGATTGCAGTTCAACATCGCGAACCCGACCACCGGGTGCCAAAAGAAGCTCGAGATCGATGACGAGCAGAAGCTGTGAGTACTCAACGTCCTCCACCTGCTTAGCTGTTTTCGTTTCCTTTAGATCCGTCGGAGCAGCGTTTGCACTGTCGTTAGGTGTTCTAGATCGATCGGTCGGTTCTTAGACCTGTATGATGCGCTTTCCTCTGGTGTTTGTACCTTGGCAGCATAGATACATACATTTTTCTGATGAAGTGCTGTCTTTTTGTTTAATATATGTAGCTTTTTTTCATAGATTCTCAAAAGTTGGATTTTCTTTAGATTCCGGTGCATGTAACATTTGAATGCTCGGATGTTTGACATTAGCGACTAACAATGAACATTCACATGTTAACCAGTGAGTCATGGAGATTCCCAAGTCACGCGCTAAAAGCTATTTAATTTCTCAAATGTTTATAGTAGGTTGTTGTTAATTGTTATTTTTCTTTCCCATATTGGTTAGATGTGTGCAAATTCATTCGACCCTTGCATGCTGGATTTGCTTTCTGGCATACTGGACGCTACTTGTACGTCGTTACAGGAAAATGTGACTATAAACGAACCATTTTGGCTTATTGCTACATTAATTATGTTACGACGGTTTTATATGATCCTTTATACTCGTGCCTATTCATTCTGATAACTAATGCACTCTGGTAAACTACAGGCGTGCTTTTTATGACAAAAGGATCTCCCAGGAAGTTAGTGGTGATGCTCTGGGCGAGGTAATCTAGCGTTGCTTATGTGATTTGCCTGGCTCAAACGTGTGCAAAACTAATATATTTTTGTTTTGCAGGAATTCAAGGGATATGTCTTCAAGATTATGGGAGGATGTGATAAGCAAGGTTTCCCAATGAAGCAAGGGGTGCTAACCTCTGGACGTGTCCGCCTTCTCCTCCACAGGGGTAAGAGAGTAGTATTCTTTTTGTTACATGTCTGTTGTCATGAAACTGGTTCTCAGCAATGCCCTTAGGTTTGTTCCTGAATTTTGTTTTAATTCTGCAGGCACCCCATGCTTCCGTGGTTATGGCAGGCGTGATGGTGAGCGCAGGAGGAAGTCTGTCCGTGGTTGCATAGTCAGCCATGACCTTTCAGTTATCAACTTGGTGATTGTCAAGAAGGGTGAGAATGATCTGCCTGGCCTAACTGACACGGAGAAGCCAAGAATGAGGGGACCCAAGAGGGCCTCCAAGATCAGGAAGCTCTTCAACCTCTCTAAGGATGATGATGTCCGCAAGTATGTCAACACATACCGCAGGACATTCACTACCAAGAATGGTGAGCTTTACTCTGCTGCAGAATATTTCCTTCTGATAGGCTTGTTCAAATTTGTATGCTTGTCTTGACTTCTCTTTTCTTTTAGCAGCCACCTTTGTATAGGTTGATAATATGCTTGATAATGAGTTGAAGTAAATACCTTTTAGTTCCAATGTTTTTGGAGCTGTCTACTTAACTTGTTACCGAATTGTTACATCTGATGCAGGCAAGAAGGTGAGCAAGGCTCCTAAGATACAGCGGCTGGTGACTCCATTGACCCTCCAGAGGAAGCGTGCCAAACTTGCGGCAAAGAAGAAGAGAATTGCGAAGAAGCAGGCTGATGCTGCAGAGTACCAGAAGCTCCTTGCCCAGAGGCTCAAGGAGCAGAGGGAGCGCAGGAGCGAGAGCTTGGCGAAGAGGAGGTCCAAGCTTTCTTCTGCCGCCAAGGCTGCTGCCACCACCGCTTAAGAGGGTTCAGAGCTTGCGATGTTTTAAGGACGTCTTATGCTTAGATTGAGAACCTTGCTCTGTGTTGGATCAGTCGACTATCCACTTAGCTCTCTGTTTATTGTGCAATTTTGCATGGATCTGTTGGTTTCTATTGTGTAAGTTGGACCGCCAGAGCCGTATCCTACTTTACCCCGCACTATAATATGTTAAACTTGTGTTTCTGCTGTTTTATGTTACATGTGCTCCTTTTGCCGATGGGATGGTTCTATTGCTGATGGGGTGTTCCACTCCCTGTTTTACAAAATTTTTAGATTTTTATTACGAGAAACCAATTGGGTCAATGACGATTTACAAAAGCTTCTGCCCAGGGAAAGTTTGTGCAACTTTTTTGGTTTCTGAGATACGCTATTATAATTTAACATATTGGAACGATGTTATTATAATTTCGCTTTTGTTGTAATATGCCATTCTCTACCCCGTCACCCTGTTTTTCTGCACATGGCATGTACTGTACTTTCGCATGGACCAAACTGCCCTTGCTTCAGATCGACCGGATAAAACTCAGACCAGATTGAGCTCGATCCACTCCGTCGCAGCTCGTCGGCCCCAAGCACGCCGTCGCCTGTTGAAGCCGCAACAGGCCAGCGCAGCTCATCACAGTGCTCCCCTTTGCATTCCCCTGCTCTTCGTGCGCTCCCCCTTTGCATTCCCCTGCTCCCCCTCCTGTTCTTCATGCGCTATGTCGAGATCGAGCAGCTCAGCCCGGTTCGGTGGGAAGCTGCTGCCCGTCATCGATTGCCCAAGCTGCCGCATTCCAGTCATCAGGCTAGTGAGCAAGCAAGTTGATACATATGGCAAGGTATTCTACAAGTGTGAGAATAACAAGCGGGTGAGCTCTTAGCACTTCCTGCTATTTCTTTCAAATTGATGTCATAAATTAACTTAGAAATCACCTTTTTGGACATCAGGATGATCCAAGTTCATATAGTTTTTTCAAAACTGAAGAGGCGTATGAACGTTACGTGCGGCGTCAGAATCATCTGCCACAGCAAAGGGAAGAGTATGCTGGTCAAATGCTGAAAAATCAAGTAGTGGATACTTTTGCTTTGCAGGAACTGGGCCATCATTTTGTTGAACTGAAGCAAGAAATAGTGCAGCTGAAGAATCAGATTGAGGAGCTAAAATCAGAGGTGTTGTCAAAGAAAAATGTTGGTGGAATCGACAATGCTTATTTAGTAGCAGGTTGTATTGGTTGTATCTTTGGAATCATTGTAGCAGCTCTATTGAAGCAGTTGTAACGGTTATGCTCAACATATTGTAATGTAGACATGTTTAGAATGAATCTAGAAATTACTGTCTCAGGTTCAGAGAGTTAGCGTGAATCCTCTCTGTTATCTGAAATGTATGACAACTCTTTCAAAGTAGAGTAGACATAACATGAGCCATGACATATAACAAAGTTCGAAATCACACATAACAGCACATTAGGTTCAGCATACGTAAGAAGCTTCGAAATTCAGGTTCATAACACATAACAATACTTCAGGTTCATCACACATAACAATACTTCAGGTTCATCCAACATAACAAGATTCGGAGTTCAGACGTAACACTACATTAGGTTCAGCACACATAACAACTTGGTTATGACAAGTTCATACAAAATAGCTTCGAAAACAGCACACATATTGGCTTTCACAGTCCTAGCCAAGATCTCAAGCTTCTAGCAACTCGACGTGGTGGTGCACTTGCAGCTTGGTTCTGCCTTCTCTTTTCAGGAGTCGTCTTCTTTTTTAGTGTCCTCTTTTTCTTTGGTGATTTCTTCTTATTAGGTGTTCCCACGCTTCTGCTAGCTTACAGGTCTTTTCAAAATGTCCAAATCCACCACACCTTTTGCATTTCACTTTCTTTTTTGGTCCACCTTCAAGCACCCCACTAATCCTCTGAACTTTTGGCCTCCCAGCAGCTCTCCTTTGCTTTGGTGGAAACACTTTGTAGCCGAGATCAACTTCAGGCCATTGTGACCTGTCTGGCATTGTAGCAACCCTTGCTTCATATGCTGTCATAAACTTGTCAACTGAATAATACTCATCGACAAAATCAGAGATCTGTAAGCCCCTATTGGACAATATCCATGCAAGGGCATGCTTGCATGGTTTCCCTGTTACTTGCCACACCCTACAAGAGCATTTATGGTTCTGTAAATCAACTTGGTGCCTCCTAGTGATGTTATCAGCATCCACTAAAGTAATTTCAGCGAAGTCATCATCACTTCTTGCAACCTTAACAACTCTCATATTATTGCTGATTTTGTTCAGGTCAGTCAACACACTTGGTAAAATCTTCCCATTCAGTTCTCTTGCAATCTTCCTTCTGAGGTACCTTTTCTCCATGATTAGCTCCCTTATAGCATCAACAAGTTCATGAATCAACAATCCCTTCAATCCCTTGATCTGGTTATTGAAACTTTCAGATACATTATTTGTCAAGTAATCACATTTACTGTCCTCTGAAAATCCACATCTGTACCAAATTTTTTTGTGATCCTTTTCCAAGTAGTCTATAGCCTGTGGAGCAAATGAGAAGATTTTTTCCATGTGCCATCTAAATTTGTCTTCTGTGTAACTTCTAGCTGCTGGATACAAGTGTTCAGTGAACACAGGGCTTGCATATCTCTTCATGAAGTTGCTGTACAGGTGCCTCATACACTCTCTATGCTCAACTTCAGAGAAAACTGCTTCCATTGCAGTCTCGAGTCCTTTACAAGCATCAGTGGAAATAACCAATCCTTGTGGAGAACCTATAGCTTTATGCAGCTGCCTCATAAACCAAGATCAGTTGTCCTCAGTCTCTGAGTCAAAAATTGCATATGCTAAATGATACTGAATTGTCAACATTTTCAGCATTTTCATGTGGTTTAGATGCAGGTATTTCAATATATAGATGCTCATCGTTCACACCAACATACTCTTCCTCGTTGTCAAATATGTTAAGTAGTAAAGCATCTACCTCTTCAGATGTTGGGGTTTCAGAATCAGCTAGCTTGGTTTGTGGCTCTGGTATAGGTTGCTCTTCTGGAATGATAACAGAATCAGGTTGCATTTCATCAGTTGGCAACACACACAAAGGCTGCAGGTTAGCATACTCATCTTGAACACATGTTGATTTGTCAGTTACTTCATTTAGTATGTGGCAACACATCTCTGGCTTGTACATTTCTAACAAATCTATCATCTGCGTCTCTTCAACTAGTCTCACATCCTTACCTAAATTCTTATCAAAGAACCAGAGTGTGGCATATTGGTTTCCACCCCACTGAACCTCATCAGAAAGTTTAGTCATGCACAGAGTCCATGAAAATGACTCTACATCCACTTGCCAGTTAATAATCTTGCCCTTCGTGTAAGATTTCCTACCAGAAGCTTCTCTTGTGACAAATACTTCGATTTTAATCTCTAGACGAAACATTTTCCTCTGAAGAAAGTACAATACGTGAACTCCAGCATTGCAGGCGTCCGAACTAATTGCAGCCATGCCTAGGTTAGTAAGATCGGATCCACAAATTACCTTGCATTGCAGTTGCCCGTGCTCTCCATCATCGAAGGCATGGATGTGGTCACCTGGCCACAGGCTTCAAGCTCCATCACCCATAATCAAGGTTCGCAAAACCGCGATAAACCATGCGGTTTTCAAGAAAATCGCCCAAACCGCTCTGGTCCGGTTTGGGCGGTTCAGCAGTTTTTGAATTCAAATTTTTTTGAATTTTGAAAATTTGGTGGATTTTAAAATAAAAAATATGTAAAAAAACTAGATGAAAAATGCAACTTCATGGTTGAATCAGTTTTTAAAAATATTTTGATTTTGGTGCCGAAAAAATTTGAGAAAAACTGAATGGAGAATATATAAGCAAATCTTATCCGGAGTCACATGTCCACAGCCTTTTCTGGCCTTCCCCTTTCCCCGTCCGCGACTTGCGCCTGAATATCCACCGCCCTATCGCGCCGTCCGTCGCATCGAAGCCGGGAACCGAGAGAGAACAATGGCTAGCCGCGCGCGCGCCTGCAGCTCCTCGAGCCGTTCGGCTTCAGCGGTTAGCCGGGCGAAAAGGGCGGCTAGCTGAGCGTCTTCGACGGTAAGCCAGCGCCAGAGGCAAACCGCTCGATTTGAGCGGTAAGCCGAGCAATTAGCGTGGAAAGCCGTCGGATCTGGTGGGTTTCCGTGGCAGAGAGATGGTTGTATTTCTGTTTTTTATTCAAATATTGGTCAATTTGTTTGCAACTTTAGAACATAGTTGGTCATTTTTAAGGTATTGTTGATTCTAAGATGGCAAATTAGCCCGATTCGGTTTGGGAGCACGGAGAGAACGTGTATCTCGAGTTTCGTTGCAAATATTGCAAGTCCGTGAAGAGAGGGGGTGGTGCCACACGATTCAAGCAATATTTGGCACATCGTGAAACCAGCGTAGTTGGGTGTCCTCATGTTCCCACCGACGTGTGGGACTATTTTTGTTAGGAGCTTGATAGAACCGCCGAGCGAAGAAAAGACCGAGCTAGACAGACCCTCAGACAGCACCAGGTTGCAGGTGAGAGAAATATCAATGAGGAGGACGATGAGGAGATGCAGGCTACCATGAGGTTATGTCGAGAGGAGGAGAAATTTTGACAGCGTCAGCGTTCGTATGGTGGTCAATTAGAGAGTGGTGGTGCTGGTGCTGGTTCATCGCAAGGTGCTTCTGATTCGTTGCAAAGAGGTGGTGGATCTGAATTGTTTGGCATGATGAGGAGGTTCGAGTCACAGAGGTCAAGTAAGGAACAGGTTCAAACTAGGATCGATAAAGATCTATAGAGTGCGAAGAGCAAGCTAGCAAAGACGGCTATAGGACGCATATGGTCGAATTTTTTCATACAAAAGCCATCTCTGATAGAAAAGCCGATAGTCCATACTTTGTTAGTGCTATCAAGGAGACACAGAGATGGGGTATAGGACATTCGTTTTATTTTATTATATGTTTCGTTATATCTTATCATATTTATGTCATGTGTCATGATGTTTGCAGGTGAGGGTGTGCCTAGCCCAACTGAGAGGTAAATAGATGGCACATATCTTGATGCTAACGAGCAAGATATCCAGAAAGAATTTGATAAATTCAAAATGGAATAACCGATGTACGGTGTCACGTTTATGTGTGACTCTTGGACTTGCTCTACAGAGATGAACTTGATAAACTTCATGAGTTGACCAACAGGATGGCAGTTGATAAGAATACTTCTCCTGCAGCTTGGTGGAACATGTTTGGAGGTGACATACCTCATCTCCAGCAGCTTGCATTACGGATAGTCTCACAGTGTGCATCATCGAGTGGTTGTAAGCGTAACTGGAGTGCATTTGCATTGATCCACACCAAGGTGCGTAACAGATTATCTCATGAGAAATTGCATTAGTTGGTGTATGTTAACTACAACCTTCGAATCCGTATGCGTGATGCTTCATGAACAAATAAGCCACCAGAAGCCAATTCATTTGATCGTCTTATGGAGCTGTCGTTGCATGATTCTTCAAATCCTATTCGAGAATGGATGAAACATGTGAGATCGAATTCTGACTCTATTCTTGATGAAGACGGCACCGAGAGTGACCCCTCTACCGAGCCGTTTTGTTACAGATGATGACGCTAGTAGACAGTTACTATGCTTGTCTTGTGCTGAAACAATATCTGAATGGGCAGATCAAAATGTGGGTGATACTCACCTAGCCAAGAGAAAGGTTCAAAGTGCAAGACAGAAAAAAGGTGCTAAAAAGATGAGAATAAAGAGCAAAGGGAAAGGTAAGAATGTGGGCAGCGACAACTCCACAGATTCTGGAGACGCCAGACGAAGCTCACCTTACCAAAAATCAAATGATAGCAGCTCTCGAACTACATCTGGAAACCCACCAGGCAGTATGGTTGCTAACTCACAGCCACCGATCACAACTCATCATTTTACATGTAACAATTTTTTCATATCATACGATCAATTTTCAGTCATTTATCTTACACTTCACTTCTTTTGCAGGTGAGACAGACTACACTTATGCTACACAGGATGAAGACCATGATGCTCCACAGTCACTAAAGACATCGATGTGAGGAGACATCATTACTATAGCACCTACTATTCTGCGACGACAGCGATACATCTTACAGCCAAGGTAATGACTACTACAATTATTCGTACAGTGATCGTAGCACAGAACATCCCACCACATGGGTCTACCAATGATAAAATCCAGAGTTTTATAACATGTTGTACTCACAATGGGAGACAACTACTGCTTAGACAAGACAATCATAGAATAAATTTAAAGCGAAGTTGTTAGCTACCAGACAAATTCAACTCCTCTCAAGTGAAGAGTGCGACAATGCATATTTTGATTAGAATACAATCCCAAAGTAAAGTGTGCTTCGAAAACTATGTATGGACTTTGAATTTGTTGTGGATGAACTATATGTATGGATTTCTTGTGTTTGGAATTTTGGATTTGATATGGATGAATATGTGTCTTATTATTTGTGGATGAAGTATGTTGTGAATATTGATATTAAAAAAAATTAGAATAGGTCATGCCTAATTTTTTAACACTTTTTCATCTTTTTTTTATTTTTCACTAATTTATCGGTTTTCTAGAAAATCTACCAGTTTACCACAAAAACCGTTCGGTTTTCGCACTCAGCAGTTTTCAGCAAAACCGCTTAGCTAATCGCAAAAACCGTTCGGCTAACCGCAAAAACCGCTCGGTTTACCGTTTTCAAACTGACGAAACCGTCCAATGATTTGAAATTTGAACGAAAAACCGAACGGTTTTAGCGGTTTTTGCGGTTTTCGTCAAACCGACTTCGGGCGGTTTCCGCGGTTCAAATCGTAAGTGAAACCCTGCCCGCAACTCCAGCCAGGGGGCACAGCGAAATCCTGTCAGGGCTTCGTCAGGAGAGGGAGGGAAAAGATTGGGGAACCTGGGAGCAAGGGAATGGATCGAGCTCGATCTGGTCTCAGCTTTAAGGCCTCCTTTCGATCGAAGGAATTTTTTCTGTTTTTGTGTTTTTTCTATGAAATTAAACTTATTCCTGTGAAATTTCTGTATAATTCTTTTGAAAATCCTACGTTCCAAAGGAGCCTTTAAGACTCCAATTGATTCGAAGCAAGGGTGATTTGGTGCATACGAAAAATTAGTACAAGCACTGTATACAAATACAGGGTGACGGGATAGAGAATAGTATGATTCCAACAAAAGCAAAATTATAATGACATCGTTCCAATTTGTTAAATTATAATGGCATATCTCACAAATGAGAAAGTTGCAATGGGCATGAATCCAATTAACATTTTTTTAATAAGCAGGTAAAATTTGTTGTCTCTGAGCCACGCCGAGACCCACGCACTGCAACACCAACCGCCTGCCTTCGGGTCGGATCGAAACGCCTGAAGCTATTGTTAGGGACGGGTTGGGCCGTTGGGGTTGCAACCCAGCCGAGTCGACCACGGACCACCCGTTTGTTTCCGGTTCTAGCACCCTCTCCACCCCTCGTGCTTCGTCTGCCTCCATCCAGACCCACGCCACAGCTTCCACCGCCGCAACCGCAAGTCCGGCTATTTCTCAGCCTCTCTCTCCTTTCCCGTGCGTGGAGCGGCAATTCATCAAGCACTCGGCGCAGGTTTCCTCTTCCGTCCTTGGTGAGTAAGCCCAGCCCTTGGCCTTCCTGGATGGATTACGTCCTTCACCTGATGCTGGAAGCTCCTGTACATCGACGATGTTGATGCTGATTTACCACTGTTTGTGTCAGAGGATGATGATTCTTGCCAAGCTCGCAACGCCGAGCCCGCCAGGTTAATTCCCATTCAATCAATTTACTCGCTGTATCCGCTGAAATGGGCACACTATTAGTGGCGCCGAGTCTTTTTGGAAAGCGTTGTTTAGTTCAGTTCAGGCAGAAGGGTATCAAACTACAATGTGGTTTCTTTGGAACTTTTTGACTAGATAATAGTAGTCCCATTGGGAAATTAATCTTTCTTGAAACTAAATGAATACAGCTAACTGGGGAACATCTAGGGCAAGATACAATTTATGGATTAATTCAAATTCAGTTGCTCCAAATCCACAGTAGATGCTTTCTTTATTTGGTTGTTCTGAGACCATTCTAAACTACTTCGTTGCAGATTGTATGATTGACAGAAGAAAATTGCTGTTGGTCCCTGCAATTAGTGTTGGCATTGGCTCATTTCAGTACATGTTTGAGAAGGCAGCAGCAAAAGCTGAATTTGCGGACAGTGAGTATTCGATCAGAGCCCCCTCGTCTGAGTATAGATTGGTTCTTCTCATTTCTAGTGCATATACTTGAGCATTCCTAGTCTCTATCAATTTATTGCTTTCTGAGCTGCTTAATTGACATTGAGTTGCACTTTTCATGTGGACCTGATAATTAATACATCGTGATGATTTAAAGCAGAGATTTGTTTTAATTAATGATGATGCACCGTCTTCATCCTGTTATGTTTGGATACTCAGATTATTTTTCAGTGAGACAGCGTCAGTGTTAATGGTAGGCTTTGAGAGAGAGCCTCAGGGACAGGGTTGATGTATATGTCAAACTTCCTATCCACTGCCAGTTGAAGCTTGTGTAGTATCCATTTACTTTATTATTCCAACCAGAAAGCATAGAATCAATATCTAATAAAATGTGTCAAACATACTTTTATTCACATTCCAATTTCAGTGCCTGCACTCCGTGGAAAAGATTATGGAAAGTCGAAAATGCGGTATCCAGATTACACCGAAACAGAATCAGGCCTACAGTACAAGGTGTGTGCTTCATTATCCATTGTTTCTACATAACTCTAAAATGATCAGATTTTAAAATTATTCTCATGGAAAAATACAGGACCTGCGGGTTGGTGACGGTCCTTCCCCAAAGCAGGGGGAAACAGTGGTGGTGAGTCCTGTATCTGTGGATTGTTTTTAAGTGCATACGAATGTACTTGTAACTTATTTCTTTTAGTGCATGCATTCACATTTGTCCTTTTATTGTAACCTCTATGTAGATATGTGTCAAAACCCTGACGAAGGTTTGATTGTTTCTTCCTCTTAAGGTTGATTGGGATGGCTATACAATTGGATACTATGGTCGTATTTTTGAAGCTCGCAACAAAACAAAAGGTGGTTCTTTTGAGGTACCCATTGGCACGAGAATGAACAATTGTGCACTCTATTGCACTAGTATGGCCAGAAGAAGTGTTTCATGGATATTTCTTAATGTCCAATTTTTCTGATGCTTCATTCCAAATTGGAAATTGCAGGGTGGTGACAAAGACTTCTTCAAATTTAAGCTCGGATCAGGACAGGTGTTTTACTGGCTCTAGCAATACTTATCGCCTAGTTGTTTCACATAACTTCGTACAATTTTCCTTAGAAGGAAAACTTCAAGAGTGCTATATTATCGTGGCTGGCATAGCCATGGCGCCAATGCTATGGGACTGATAATTTTGACATAAATATAAGCTTGGATCAGGCCTGGCCATGCTGATCAATTGAAGTCGGTATTTTTCTCACAAACAGTGTTTCTGACTAGTAGGTCATACCAGCTTTTGAGGAGGCTATACAAGGTATGACTCCAGGAGGAGTTAGAAGGTAATATGCCTTCCATTTCCTGAGCTATAATTACGTCATAAGTAGATCACTACCATTACAGTCTGCAAATATAATATCGAGGAGATGCCAAATTTCAGAATAATCGTACCACCGGAACTTGGATACCCAGATAATGACTACAACAAGTTGGGTCCAAAACCAACAACGTTCTCTGTAAGATGTCTGCCTTGTTTTATGAGTTATCAGTTATTTTCTGAATAAAACTAAACTCCTATATTTGTCTATCAGGGACAAAGGGCTCTTGATTTTGTTCTACGGAATCAGGGATTAATAGACAAAACTCTTCTGTTTGACATTGAGCTTCTCAAGATATATCCAAATCAATAGTATATGTATGAGTTTCCTTACTTGCAAAGTATTAATATGCACTTTAAACCTTTTATTTGTACCTTTTGATTTAATGACACGGCAAAATCTTGTATTTTGCAGGGAAATTATTGTTGTTATTTTAAGAAGTTTTAAGCGTCTTATTGAGAGCTACTATGGACGATCAGTGCATATCAGAATGTACAATTGGATTGGAGAAGTTAGTCACATGCACGTTTCTACAAAATATCAACCTCAAAGATGGCCACCAGTTCTGTGTAGTCAGAGAAGCTTTTACAGCTGCAAAACTTCTGTAAATTGACCAAGGCCATGCCACCATATGTATCATGATATTCAATTGAAGCGTACAAAGTTTTTCACGTGACATATAACGAGATCGGATAACACAGTTCAAATTAACACAATGCTCCATAGTCGATTGCAATACCTACCCCTATTTTCTGCTGAAAAGCGGGGAACTGCACGAACATTTCACAGTTGAGATGACACAAGGGAACCAATTAGAGGTAACCATCAGTGGATTTTTATTGAGTTGATCAGTTCATCAAGCAAACTTATCCATCCTGATTCTTTTTTCAAAGGTCAAAACTGCAAACGGCTACGGCACATCAAGGACGAAAAACATATAGTACTACCACAATAAACCTGCTAGCTACTAGTACTGCATAGCACACGAAACTTTGTGCCATGAGAACCCACCATGCAAGCTCCACGGAACGAACAAACACGGCATCCAGATTGCAACTATTCTACCCTTGCTGTTTGGCTTCGCCCATTTAGAAAGGCAGTGGCTGGATTTTGTTGAGTCCTGACCGCAGCCTCCTCTGCCTTAGTCTCTCGGCGACGATAAAGGCAAGTTCCAGAGACTGGGACGCGTTCAGCCTTGGGTCACAGTGTGTGTGGTAGCGGTCACTCAGGTCATCGAAGGTCACAGTGCGTGATCCACCAATGCACTCGGTCACATTCTGTCCAGTCATTTCCAGGTGAATACCTCCTGGGTGGCTTCCTTCTTGGTCATGAACGTCAAAGAATGCCCGCACTTCGGCCTGTTGGTGAAATGTTGATGATTTATCCGGTGTAATAGTTGCAAGGTCACGATGGAAACAATCCAAGGTTAAATCTATATGAATGCACGGTGAACCTAACAATTTGTTGCATGCCAGGAATAAAAAAGGCTGCAAAGTACTGGGTGGAAGATGAACTCACTAGAATGGAGTCGAATGGGCGTGTCTTCAAACCACATGGGGCCTTGATGGTGTTTCCATGCATAGGATCAGTAATCCACGTGACAATCTGTCCAGCACAGCGGACAGCACGGATGAGATGTGGTAACTTCACCCTCATGTTCTCTGCCCCCATCCTAGTAATTATGGTGATCCTTCCAGGCTTGTTTGATGGGTTCAAAATCTCAATCAGCTTCACCAAGTCACTGGGGTTCATTTTGTCACTCACCTACATTTCACAAATTGAATATTGATTTGAGTTTTGACAATAAGCATCCACAAGGATGTTGGGTGCAATATCAAAATTTCACCTAATCAAATACAAAATGGACTTAAAACTGACCTTTATGCCAAGAGGGTTGGCAACACCACGGAGGAATTCAACATGAGCCCCATCGAGTTGGCGGGTGCGTTCACCAACCCACAACATGTGGGCTGAACAATCATAGTAAAGACCGCTTGTGGAGTCTTCACGGGTAAGAGCCTGCTCGTATGGCAAGAGAAGGCACTCGTGAGAGGTCCAGAAATCAATAGTCCTCGTTATAGGGTGGTCAGCTGTAAGCCCTGCTGCAGTCATGAATCCAAGAGCGTCATCCACCCTATGGGCCAATTCACGGTACCTATACACAATCCAGTGACAAACTTTCATCAGGGCATAATTTCTATTTGACCATAAGCAAACATAGATTTCAATGAAAGAACATATATACAGCTCATGTTGGCATGTCACATTTAGTTATCAGAAAGTTTTATTATTGTTAGCTACTCAAATCCTCACCAACATATCTGCGTTTTAGTATGTGCCATTGTAATGGTGACTTGGTGGAAACTTTAAGTGCAACACCAACAAACAAGAAAAAGCCGAAGACTTAGTCTAATGGTATATTATGTGGACATTTCATTGAATATTCTAAACCAATACATATATGTGCAGGTGTTAGGTATGACCCATAAGAAAATTATGGTGGAGCAACATACCCTAATAGTTTAATTGACTAATAAACACCAGATCACAAATGCCCAATAAGACAATGACATGCTTTATTGACTGATAACATTATTTTTATTTTCTCAGGAAACCTACCCAAACAATCAAAAGAAGCAACGGACCAGCAAGTAGATGGGTTGCTTAAATAACATTGATGCAGTGATGTCCTCGCAGCAGTTTCCTCGAAAGAGAGGGACATGCAATGGGAAAATTCCCTCATACGCTACATGGCCACTTGAACCCACTACTGACTGATGACCTAAACCCAACACTGGTGAATTATAAACAATCAAGAACCATCTAAAATGCTAAGTACCATGGCTTATTATGCATATGCAAACCACTAGCAAAAATATCTAATTGTTGGGAGTTTCATTCTTGTTTGAAATTTTAATACTAACATATTCAGTAGTTGACAACGAGATCTGCAAATGAGATTCCTCTCAACATGAAAACGACATTGCACCACCTACACACCAAAAGCGCTGCTACCAAAAAAATCGCAGGAAAAGCGATTGAATCGTCTGACCTGTCACCCTGCTCGTTGTTGTCCATGAAATCGAGGTTCCACTGCGTGACGCGCTGCATGGCAGCGTACCCTCCCGTGGCGAAGGCGCGGAGCAGGTTGATCGTGGCAGCCGACTGCGTGTAAGCGCTGTTCATCCTCTCCGGGTCAGGCACGCGGCTCTTCTCGTTGAAATCATCGCCGTTGATGTTGTCTCCCCTGTAGCTCGGCAGCCTAACCCCATCCCTCTCCTCGAACTGCTCGGACCTCGGCTTGGCAAACTGGCCAGCCATCCTCCCCACCTATCAAAGCGTATCAAAAAATAATCACAGATCAGATCAGACTCGCGGAATCGGCATGAGTGCTTGGCCAGTTTGGTGTTGAATTCGATCCGGGTACGGCGACTGATACCTTGACGATCGGCACCTGGCCGCCGAACATGAGGACGATGCCCATCTGCAGCAGGATGCGGAATGTGTCGCGGATGTTGTCGGCGTGGAACTCCTTGAAGCTCTCGGCGCAGTCCCCGCCCTGGAGGACGAATGCGCGGCCCATGGCGGCCTCCGCGAGGCGCGCCTCGAGGTGCCGCGCCTCCCCGGCGAAGACGAGCGGCGGGGCGCTCGCGATCTTCTCGAGCACGGCGTCCAGCGCCTCCTGGCTCGGGTACTCCGGGAGCTGCAGCGCCGTCTTCGACTTCCAGCTGTCGACCGCCCACGTCCCCGCCGCCGCGGGTGTCTTCTCCTCCCGCGCCACGGTCGGGGTCGAGGTCTTCGAGACGGCGGCGGCCGGGACGACCCCGTTGGTCCTCGACGGGTCGGCGGCGTGGACGGCGGCGACGGACCGCCTCCTCATTGGCACGAACGCCGGGCGCGGCTGGGAGGCCCGCGCGACGCCGGGTACGGCCGCGGCCGCTGCGGCGGAGTTGGTGGCAAGCGCCATTGCGGTGCGAGGGGGTGGATTGGTTCGTGGGTACTAGGATCTGATCATCTGAGTCCTGGGCGAGGCGGTGGAGGAAATGGAGGTGGCGGGCGTGCCGTATTTATCAGCGGCGGCCGGTTGATGGGTCTGGATTGGGAGGAGCGCGGGGTCGTAGTTGACTCGGACGCTCGGGACGATGGCACCACTTTCGCGGGATTCACCTGTCAGTGACCCACCAGGCGGTCTTCTTTGCAATGCAGATTTTTTATTTTTATATTTTTTTATGAAATTAAATTAATTCTATAAAATTTCTGAGTGATTTCTGCGTCCCAAAAATAATACAGAGAACAGAGATGAAATCACATGCCGCCGCATCGGTCAATCGGCCTTCAGATCCGGCCAGGGCACGCTAAAAATAGAAGAGGGAATGTGATCACCTGGTAAACGGATCAGGATCGTCGGGCACCGCGGCCGACGATTCGGAGGACGCCTGGTAAAGTGGACGAGGCCCTCCCCGGTTTACGGGCCTCATTCAGTTGGGAGTGCTAGGAGCATGATTCGTCGCGGCCGGAATCCACGCGCATGAAAATGTCACCACCGATCGATTTAACTTGCAGCGACCGACTGAGGCGTCGTGCCAGGACGTCGAGCCGAGCCTAGTCACACGCCGAGTCGTCCCCCTCGTCGACGGAAACCAGGTCACGGTGCCATCCTTGGTGACGGCAACAGGGTACGTAGCTGCGCAGGCGCCCTGGGGAGGTCATGTTCAACGTCGCCATTGGCGTCACTGTCAACTCCCAGAATTCACTGGCCATCTTCTTATTAATGCACTTCAGGCTCCCTGGATCCATTGCATGGACATGTAATAAGGATGTTACACAATAGAACGCAGGGCGTGAAGGAAACTGCAATACTGGCATTGAGACTGGTATTTTTGCTTTGGAGTTCAGCTGCCTCGTAGACTCGTACTAGTATAATGTACCAGCAATTCCGAGTGAAAGTCCAACGAAAGGTTCCAAGGCTGCTCATACTGCTCCTTATCTGTTCTGAATGTAACACATGAATCCATAGGTCTGGATGAGCGCCGCTGTCTAGGCAGACTCTAGAACTGCATCGAGAAACCTTCCACACAAGTTGCTCTAAGTACATGCCGTACCTCTGCATGGCTTAAAATGGATACTACGACTTTCTTTAGGCGTTTATTATTAGTGCTGCAATGCGAGGTGATATCACATAGTACTGCTTCCAGTCTAAAAAAGAATTAGATGTGTCTTTGGACAATGTTTTAGTCGAACTTTGGGAATATACATTTACAAATATTTTTTAATTTGTTAAATCTAAAAATGTGAAAATTTCTTACAACCGAGCAAAGGTCATTTGGACAAGCGTCACACTACTGAAAGAAAATGTAACAGTAGAACTCAGTGACCACGTAGTAGTACTCAAGAACATAAAGCATAGTTTATTCAAATCTTCACACAGATAATCAAACTGGTACAATCATGAAAACAAAGTGGGAGTGTGAAATAAATAGATTACGTACAAGCAACTTGAAGAAACATTCCACGTGGAACATTATCATACCGCCTGCTTTGTGTGTCTAGCTAGGTAGTGACAACAGCAGGTAAAATTGAATACTTACTGAACGTGCCGAGCACCGGAGCCTGAGTGTCGGGGAAACATTTCATCCCCGGAAGCTCTGTCACGGCGCCATCCTTGGTGACGGCGATAGGGTAGCTGAGCAAGTGCCCGGGGAGGTCATGTTGGACGTCGCCGTTGCCGTCGTCGGCGTACAACTCCCAGAATTCACCAGCCATCTTGTTCACCGTCTTAACGCACTGCAGGCTCCCTGGATTCTGGAACTCGTCTTTCAGTGTCCCGAGGTGCTCGTACCACAGCGACATCCGGAAGCCATGGTGGAACGGCTGGTATGCGCCCATGGCGATTTCAGAATCCCTGGCGCCGTCCGTCGACCGTTGGTTCAGGTTAGCGGATCCGACAATGATGTACTCATCGTCAACTGAAAAAAAAAACCAGGATTATTGTGTTACCGTCCATGCATATACTACTAGGACTTGAAACATGAATAAGTAATTTCACCCATACTCTGAAAGTTTTTATTACCTATCATCATCTTGGAGTGAACATAGATCATGAAGCGCCGTGCTTGCTGAGCCCGGGCGTAGTCAGTCCCATTCCCTGGGTGATCTGCAGGCTTATATTCACCAGCTATCTTGGCCTCCCTGTTCCCCAGGCAGAAGAACGAGAGGTAATCCTTCGGGTTCGCATCGATCTTCTTTGCCTTCAGCGCAGCTGCAATGTCGTAATACATCATCTCCATTGTCTTCCTTTGATAATACAGCATAGTCTGCCTTGATGCCCTCAGGCTCCTTGTCACGGTCTCTCCATCCAAACGAGCTGCAAAAAAAGTACTGGTTCTCCATGTAGACGTAGTGCTTGGCGCGGCGTATTGCGTGGATGTAAGAGTCATGGATGCTCCTGTCCATGATGTGCTCCTTGTCACTGACAAGTCCTAATTTAGCTGCCTCCACTGGGGTTCGGGGATAACCGTAGCAGGTGCTGCTATCGATGGACCTAAAGATCTGTACATTCCATGCCTCCCGGTCGTCGGGGGACATCACCACCTGCGGCGAAGAAGACGGCATGATCACATCTTCCACACCTTTCAGATCGATGAGGAGGACGTCCTTGCCGCCCTGCTTCTTCCACCTCTGCTCGAAGTTGTAGAGCACATCCCAGGCGGCGGGGCCTTCGATCTTTGAGTGGATGTCGTGCCATGGCTCCCTAGGCCCACCCACCTCAATGGATGCACGATTGATGCTTTCCTGGCGGAAGTCTTTGCTATGCGTCGTGCCCAGTGTTTTGAACAGGGAGTGGTCTTGTGTGTCGTAGCGGCCGTCAGTGAGATCGAGGCCGCCGACGAAGCTTACAATGCGACGACGGCCGTGGTCCTTCATGTCGGAGTCGACGACGACGGACTTTTGGTGGTGACTCATCACCCAAGCCGTCTGCTTGGCCTCGAGAAAGCCTTCGCTCGGGTCGGGGTTACGGCCACAGAGGGCACACTGCACGCCACTACCCTGGATGTACAACTTCGTGGCGGCATCATGCGTGCCCATAATACTCGGTATTAATCCCAAGTTTAGAAAGGAGCTAGGGTCATCCCACAGGAGCATGAGCACACGCACTCCCTCGCGCGCTTTGCGCTTCAGAAGCTCGCCGACGGTGATGCCGGCACCGGGGCGGCTCCGACTGCCATCTCGCACCAGTGTAATCTCGGTGTACACTGACCAGCCGGTGATGTACACTAGATGGCGTGCGTTGGCGATGGCATCGAAAATGTCTTCCCAACATCTTCCTGGATTGTAGAACTGGCCTCCAGCGAGTGGGATCTTGGGCTTGAACGTGTCCAGTGCATGCGCGTCCTGGTACAGCGTGACCTTGCACCCTGACCGCTGCTTGAAGAAGGTGTTCGGCACGCCAGGGTACTGGCTATCGCCGACCCCTTCGCCCCACCCATGGCTGTCTGCGGTCACGCTGGTGAACCGTCCTCGCACATGTATCTTTGGCCCGTTTGGGAGAGGCTTCGTCTTCTCTTCACTCCTGACGATGTCAAGCCACCGGTTGACCGTCTGGCAACCGAGGAGCTCTTGGACTGGCAGGTAGGCATGGCCGGTAAGAGAGGAACCCTTGGGTGCCCCCATTATCGAGAAGACGACGTTGGGGCTACGGTGAGCACAGTAGATGTGGAATGACTCGTTCCACCGCGGGTTCCCTTGGTTGTGATCGACACGCCGGGTCCGAGCAACACAGACCCGGTTGAGGTCCATCGTTGCATGTACCAGTGGGGTCCCCTGGTTAGTGTACTCAAGCTCCTCCTGAACCTCTTCATCCTCAACCTATATACTTGAGCAAGAGAGAAACGTTGTAAAACTAAAACAGCTTGCTGTGTAATAATTAAGGAGCAACGTGCAAAGATATTCAGCTCAAAAAAAGGTGCAAACATATTAACGGCCACATATATGTAAAGATGGATCGATACACTATAAAACACAAAAGTTAATTATTCGCGACGACGATTCTCTCTGTTTGTAACGTAATGTTCATCCATGTCCTCCAGAGAATACTATACGAGTGAAAATGTTTGACCCCCCCCCCCCCCCCAAATTAGTAAAATCTTGGGAACGTACTACGAAATTACAAAAGTTAAGGCTGGAAAACAAGCATGCGTATGGGGTTCACGTAGCTGACCGTGCAGACGCTGCTGTTGAAGCTTTTGGCCTCGAAGGTGGTGACGTCGAGGGTGCCATGCAGCAACAGTTGCGCCATTGCTCCACGTCCGCCTCAGCTTGCCCCTCGTGGCTGCATGCATGACGCCTCGAGCTTGATACTGCAGGTGGCAACTGAAATTGTCAAGTTCAATGAATGGTAGCGTGGCCACCAGTTCAAATTCATCCCAAAGTAATTAACATACATGCTGGTCGAATAACGCTTCAGGCACGCTCTTACGAATACATACGCCACAATTTTTGGTCGCAGAGCATAGGTACTGCGCTTCCTTTCAGAATGTTGTTCAACTGAGCAGACAGTACTGAGCATTGAACGCGACAATCCGTTTGTTGGTACGTAATACTGACAGGTATCAAGAATACCTATTAGTCAGGAAATTGTTGGCACACTACTGGAATCGATGAGTTGCCCTATAATACATCATGTTACCATAGAATTTGGATATTATCCAATGCATGCATATAAGGTTAACAATAGGATTTGGACTTACTACCAAGACATTGAATTTCGCCATGTTGAGGACCAAATGGGAAGCCCTAGGATTTGGATTCTAAAATAATTGGATTATTCGATCCAATTACATAAAAACTATACTGCATTATTAGATCAAGTTGACGTGTGAATCCATGAATTTGGTTGTCGGCATTGTGCAAGTTGTTACTGTAAATTCATGCTACTCGTTTCTCTAATCTTCAATGTTAGAATTTAGATGGACATAAATTTAATCCATGGATCAAAGGTGGAGAACATATATGGCAGTTTTTTCTCTCTAAAATGAGCATACGTTAGCTTCACATCTTGTTTGAATAAAAGAAGCGTTGACAACTAGTATAGAAGTTATAATATTAGATGTAGCCTCCATTATCCATTTCATCCCTGGAGTAAATTTCATTAAATAAGTGTGTTCGACATATTCTCTACTGGAATACTACTAGCTGCCAGAATTATGAACCATAGCACAAATCTACCTCGCTCCTAAAAAAACAATCTGAATGAAAGCTCCCCAATACACATCAAAACAACTGAATTAGCAGGAGCTGCCGGATTGACATTTAACTCCAAAATCAACCACAAGAACCGAAACACTCGTCTGAATCCTTGGCTGGGTGCTCATCAGCATATGCATGCATCTCCAGCTATTATGCTCGATGCTTCTGTTTGACCAGTACATAGCAAAAGGAAAATGTGATCAATACCAAAAGGGGTTTCACGTTACAGATCTTACAAATGCTTCTATATATAGCTGGCAAAGATTAGCTATATATAGCTGGATTTTGTTCGATTCATTGCATGCACATGTAAGGATGTTAAACTATAGACGCAGGACGTGAAGGAAACTGCAATACAGACATTTCTGATATTTTTGCTCTGGAGTGCAGCTGCCTCAGGGTACAATGTTGCAAGTTGCGGGTGAACAACGACGAAAGGTTCCGAGGCTACTCATTCTCATTATCTAGTTGACATCTGCACCCTGCACGGATGTGTAAAGGATCATTAGTTCATTACGGAATGTGCCAATCACCGGAGCCTAGGTGTCGGGGAAAAATTTCATCCCTGGTAGCTCTGTTACGGCGCCATCTGTCGTAACAGAAAAAGGGTAGCTGAGCAAGTGCCCCGGGAGGTCATGTTCAGTCTCACATTCACATAGAGCTCCGAGAGTCTTGAGCCATCTTGTTCACTGCATGGATGCACTTCAGGCTCTCCGGGTTCTGGAACTCATCTTTCAGGGCGCCAATGTGCTCGAACCATAGCGACATTCGGAAGCCATGGATCTGCAGCACGCTGGTCTTCGGTGTTCAGATGGAACGGCTGGTATGCACCCATGGCGATTTCAGAGTCCCTGGCGGCTGGCGCCATCCATCGAACGCTGGTTGAGGTTAGCTGATCCCACGATGATGTATTCGTCGTCAACTGTAACAAACAAGGTTGGTAACTATGTTAGAACCATATGACAACGCAAACGCAAACGCAAACCATATAACTAAGTGAATATCAAACTTTAATCGTTTCTTGCAGTTGCTAGGTTTTGAACCGAGGGGAAAAAACTAAAATATCATATTTATAATATATTTTCAACCCTGGTACAATAATCGGGGTGGTGGCGCAGTTGGCTAGCGCGTAGGTCTCATAGCTAAACGTGAGTGATCCTGAGGTCGAGAGTTCGAGCCTCTCTCACCCCAACCTTTTTTGTTTTCCATCCATTTTTCCCTCCAATCCTGCGCTGGCGGACCCGTTCCTCTCGACTCTCGTCCCTCACAAGCTTCCACTGACGGTGCTTGAGCAAATCTGTGGTCCGCACTAAACTCCGTCTCCGAAAGCTTCTGCTTGATGTATGTATGTTTCAAGCGCACAAAAGGGACTTCTGACGTCAATCGGTAAGTCGATTTGGATGCGGCAAAACGTCTGGCATTACACAGGGGCAGCACACGCTCGGTGGCATCAGAGTCATGTATGTTTTGAGCTGTCTCTCCTTTACATGCTTCCGATTCAATCATCAGAGAGTAAGAGTACATCAGATCATCATGGAGATACGTAACATGTCTCCGTTCGTCTGCCGAGAGCGGATCCGCTGATGCCCAGTGAAGACTGCCAGCCATCGGTGACGGTGGAGCTAGACGTACAGTGCTACACCTGTGACATGAATCGGGGAATAAAATTAGAAGAAAAAAAAATCAGCCAACAGTTGTGCACATCAGCATATGTGTTTTGGGAAATTGAGGGATCGAACTAGTCCTGATACTCTGTATGGTTCTGTCTCCTGTTTGTATACCTTTTCGTCGCTTGAAGCTTCTGTGACCGGCTCTTTGAAGAACTCAATGATGTTTCTGCACACGTCTTTGGGTTTCTCAAGGTTGACTGCATGTCCAGCATTTTTTATGACAACTAACCGAGAATTCCCTTCCAGATGCCTGCCAATGCGGGATGTAGCCGGCAATACCATTATTACTTCCATGATAGTACTAGTAAAGTAGTAAGGTAAAGTTGATGATTAAAACTAGTTCAAACTTCAAAGCTAGCGTCAACAAACCGATTCAATCTGTGAGCCAACTCCATCGGGAACACCAGGTCTTGCTCTCCCCAAACTAGCAGTGTTGGCTGCATTAGGTTGAATACACAAAAATAGTATCAGTAAACAGATAGCACATCATTTTTATTTATTTGGTGTCATAGTCATTGGGTTCATAACAAAAAGTCATGCATTAGCTATCACAAGCACGTAGAAGTCTACTCTTCCTGTAAAGTATCTTTTAACTGTTTAAGCACAGTAACTAAACACACATGTCGGACTTCAATTTTAGAAACATGCTTTTACTCTACCTGAGTTAGTTTTGGAAGTGTTGAGAGCTGCCTCCCTTCAATCAAAGAGTATAGCAGCTCAGTCTTCTCCTGTATATAATCTGAGCCCATCACCTGATATAGTAAAACAAGGCCACGCTATAAAGTGAATACTCACAATTCAGGTGACAAAATAATGTTGTCTTCTTCTGCAGATTTAAAAGACAAATGTTCCCTATCTTTTTGGTAAGAAAAATGAGACAGAGCATCTACCAAAGAATCTGCTTTACAAATTTTTCTTTGCATACACATTTACCAAAGTTGTTTCCTTTGGAAAAAGAACTGGGGGAATAAAGAGCATCCGACGAATGAAAAATAAAATTATAAATTTTCTGGGTGTAATGGTGGTGGTAAGATTAACGATATCACTCTACGCAGCACATATATGTAATTGCAGAAGAGCTTAAAATTTGAAAGCTTGTTAAGACAATTCAGATATAGGTAAGAAAAACTGTTGTAATCTCAACAGCCTGCCAGTTGGTATCAAAAGAATGGATTAGTTTAACTTCGAGGTAGGAAATAGTGAAAGTAACTCAAATGGAAAACCGAAAGTTGCTTTGTTGACTCTCTGAGAAAAAATGTAGCTTTGTATAGAATGATTAGGTGCATCAGAGATGACTGGTGAGCTTATTATATAACTGTGTTCTCTAGCAAAATTTATAGACCCATTCGTTAGGCATAACTATGGAATACAAAAGGCATTCAAGTTCAGATAATAAGACAGCTAACAAAGTAATGCACGTTGATTTATGAATGATTTTTTAGCAAAGCATTGCTCGAGTTCAATAATTTCCAGGAGGCAACTTATGAAGCTCAAAAGGCATCATTGGCAATATATAACAGCAAGTATTTCAGTATATAACTATATATGGATCGTAGGGAGCAAAGCACTGGCAAAAGTACTATAATAGTAATTTTGCAGCGAGTGTGCTGTCTAACACTCACAACCCACTACAAGCCCTGCACATGCAGAAGGCTGGACTGAACGGCCATGCCACAGCCCACAGCCTCGCACAGAAGCAAATGACATACTGTAACAATATGCATAAAGACAAAACCAAAAAGATGATCTGCCCCCAAGCTATGACACGTGTAGAAAATGTGGAAGTTTTGTCGGCTCCATCATATCTACTCTCTCTGTTCTTTAATCGATGTCGCCGTTGACTTTTAATTTCAACTTTGACCATTCGTTTTATTCAAAAAAATTTGATAAATTTCATATATTATGATATAATTTGATTTATCATTAGACCTATTTGAACCACAACTTAAAATTTTACACATTCGAGCAAATTTTTTGAATAAAACGAATGATCAAAGTTGAATTTAAAAGTCAACGGCGACATCAATTAAAGAACGGAGGGAGTACGTGTTAAGAAGGTTACTCTCATAGAGTGGATTCAGTGACCTAGCGTCCAATAAAGAAATTATCTTTTGGTGGTGAGAAGAATGGTTACAATAAGATATTAATATATCCAGTGATATCTAGTGAGGTGTAAACTACTCTGTTAAACGTCTATTGATTCGATAGCACTGGAACCATTCATTTCGCGACAGTGTTCAAAGGATTAAGAATTTTAGATCAGGCAAGCTTGGCACTCAGATATTTTAATGGAGCAGGTCAAGTTTCAAGAGGCCATAGTTCCCTTAACACGTGCACCAGACAATCTTCAGACTTCAGTGGCTCAGGGAGCCAAATGAGACACTACGGTTCAACGCAGTCAGCATCTTTCAGCACACAAAACACAATATTCTCTCATCTAGAGGTGTCCTAGTAACCCCCCCCCCCCCCCCCCCTATGATTTTATAGTCTCGGCTGACGTCCTACGGTCGTGTAAGTGTAACGAATCCAGTAGGGTGAGCACATTAAAATTTCGAACCAATTCGATAACGAAAAAAAGTGAGCACTGAAAACTGAAGAAAGAAAATGCAGCGGAATTAAACAGAGGAACCAACCTTGATGTAGTCCCAGAGGAAGCAGGACGGCATGATGAGCGGCGGGCGCACGAAGGTGAGCCTAACTAGGCGGCGCACCTCCTCCGGTCGACGCGGAAGGAGCAGCTGCGCGGCCTCCCCGACCGTGGCGACGGGGAACAGCCCCGCCTCGAGGTCCTTCTCCTCGAGGCACACGCCGGCGCACACGAGCACCACCCTCTCCACCGCGTCGGGGTACATGGCGGCCAACCGGTACCCGACGAACCCGCCGTAGCTGACGCCGACGAGGCCGAACCTGTTGACCCCGATGGCGTCCATCGCCGCCTTGACAGCGCGCGCCTGGAACGCCTCGCTGCGGTCGGCGAGGCGCGTCCGCGACGCGCCGAAGAAGACGAGGTCGGGGACGATGGGGTCGAACCCCGCCGCGATCAGCGGGCGCAGGTACGGCGCCCACTGCCACGTCGCCGACGCGCCGAAGCCGTGGAGCAGGACAAGCGGGTTCCGCGGCGGCGTCGCGGGCAGCCAGATGTGGACCGTGGTTGCGGCCGGGTCCGGGTCGGCGTCCGGGTCGGGGGACGGCGGAGCAGGGAGTGGGACGGCGAGCGGGCGGAGGCCCGCCCGCATGAAGCGGCGG